>JAUUDZ010159491.1:0-18498 GCA_032361705.1 Panulirus versicolor | reverse complement strand
CTCTCTCTCTCTCTCTCTCTCTCTCTCTCTCTCTCTCTCTCTCTCTCTCTCTCTCTCTCTCTCTCTCTCTCAACATGTAATACCTCCACCGGTTGTGGTGTGGTTTAGTGATGGTGTAGTATGTTCAGGTATGGTGGTATAGTACTTGTTGTATAGTGTGGTATATGCAAGTATGGTGGTGTAGTGGTTGTGGTGCGTTGGTTGTGGTGTGGTGTGTGCAGGTGTGGTGGTTGTGGTGCGGTGTGTGCAGGTGTGGTGGTTGTGGTGCGGTGTGTGCAGGTGTAGTTGTTCAGTAGAACCAGAATGCAGGCAGCATCCTGGAGGTGGCTCAGTGTGACGTTTGTCCTGTGTGAGTTATGGTGTGAGCAAGTGCAGGTAGAGAGTCACACGGGCAGGGGGTCAGGTGCACTCGTCAGACGAGAGCAGAGAGGTGCCTGACGTGCACCCGACCTGGCCTGGCCTCCCTACCCACCTCCACCACTGCCTGACCTCATTTATTAATTATTGTTGGCACGAGAAATGCCTCACCTGGCTTAGGTTAGGAGGTGTGAAGCAAGAGGTGCCGTGAGGTGAGCCTTCCCCATCTCAGGTCATGGGGTGTGAGGCAGTAGGTGCCGTGAGGTCACCTTCACCTGACTCTCATAAAGTATTAATGAGGTATGAGGTAGTTGGTTCGCTCACCTCCAGAAATCAGTTGTACAGTTATTCACAGCAACGTTACTGTGTTTCTCTACCTGTAACGTTTTCTGTAATGCCAGCGGTGTAGTTATCTGGCTGTAGGGTCTGTACTGTAGTTATCATGCTGTACATGTTGGTCTCTAGTTATCATGTTGTACATGTTGGTCTCTAGTTATCATGCTGTACATGTTGGTCTCTAGTTATCATGCTGTACATGTTGGTCTCTAGTTTACTGATTGTAGTTCATTGTCTGGAGTTTTGTTACTGAAGTCATTAAACCCAACGTAGATCCATCGTTGTTTGTCCTGCCTCAAGTTTAGGCACTGTAGTTTGTATGTCTGGCTTTCACTGGTTGTGGTTATTACACTGCGAGCTGTCTGGTTGTTACTTCACAGCATTCCTGTTAGTATAGTTGTGTGGTCGGGTGGCAGTGTCAGGTAGATGGGAGCAGCGTGGGGCCATGGCCAGGGTACTGGAGCAGGTTTGGTCAGAATCTTTCAAGCAAGTGTTTGGCCAGCGGAACGGGTCAAATGGTGGGGCAGTGCCTCAGGTGTGTGGGTCACATGTTACGCTGACTGACTGGGTCATGCATGCAGGGGTGAAGTGTTCAGGCTGGACATCCACACTTGCATAGTGTGCACCAAACCTTCACCCTAAGTCACCCTGCCTCGCTCGTCACCCTAAGCTTGTGGGCCGGACCTCCGCTCGTCACGTCAAGATGGGTCCAGGGTTCGAGTGTCAAGTGCTCGTTAGGCAGGCGATAGTGGTCGTCATTATTATATAAGTTCAGCAACTTATCCCAAGCCCGCTATTACTGGTTAGTTTATGTTGGTCTGGGTAGCATGTAGAGCCAAGTGGGGGTCACGGCCCGGCAGAGGGAGAGAGGCAGGTGCTTGGATTCACCACATCACGTGTACCGATCCCTCCCTCATCCATGGGGCTCTTGCTACCAGGTCCTCAGTGTTTTCGTCTAGCTGGCCCAGTTGGTCTGTCTGCTGGCCATCCCAAGTTATGGAACTGGGCTCATCTTTACTGAGCCACTTGATTATTTGAATCTCTCCCATTGTAATGGAACTGTTGGGTTCTGATTGTCAGGGTTCTCCTCGTGGATCCGAATATTGGGTTCTGATTGTTAGCGTCGTGCGGGTGTTGGCAACCCAACAAGGCACAGTAGAACTCTCTCCTTGGTACATGTTTTGCCGTGTTGGGTGCACGTCACACGCTTACTGGCACATCTGTCAGGCTCTGTGACCCTCACCTGTGTGGGTACAGCAGGTGGGGTACGGGGCGACGCGCGGGTGGGGACGGGGCAACAGATGGGGTATGGGGCAGCAGGTGGGGGACGGGGCAGTGGTACAGGTTCTTTCAGTGGAGGAATTAATGAGAATTTCTCGTGTACGATCACCTTGTTGGCTTACCTGCCTTGTAATTAGGGGACGCAGGGTTATATCTGAGGTGGGATCCCGGACTGACACCCAGGGCTGAGGAGGTCCCACTGGTCGTACTCCTGGCTGGGTGAGATGGTCCCGCTGGTCGTACTCCTGGCTGGGTGAGATGGTCCCGCTGACCAGACTCCTGGCTGGGTGAGTGTTCTTCCCACGTGAAAGATATGACAAATATCATTTCGTTGGAGAGACTGAGTCGTGGCTGAGAGACTCACCCGAGAGATATAGCTGGAGGAGCGGCTGAGAGACTCTCCCAAGGGGAAGAGCTGCATGGTCGACTGAGTTAATAAGGTGTGTGGTGACAGATGTATCACAGGTGGTTCAGTATTGGCAGTGTTCACCTGAGGACTGGTAGTGGAGGGTGGGTCACTCAGGAGTCCCAGGATGACCACTACCTGCTCACCTCTTGTGTCTGGCTCCTCAACTGCAGCTTGACTCCGCCATGTTTATACCTCACTAGAGCTGTTGTTTACTGGGCGTCTGGCAATGTTTATGAGAGAGTAAGGGGCACATTAATGTTTAGCTGCCAGTCCGGCTTCCCGGTGATGGGGTGGGAAACTGGTCAGGTGGGGAGCGTTCTCTTGTCTCCCTGCCTCTGCTCTACCAGTGCTCGCCCAAGGCTCTCGCGATCACTTACTTTTCCATAGCTAATGTGAGATTATCCACCCTCCTTGGATTGATATCACGACTTTAATTAAAAGCTTTGGAAGTTGGTTTCGGCGTGTTGATGTACTCCTGGCCTGAGCCCCAGGTGGCGGGCCAGTTCCAGCCTGCAGGGAGCCAGACACTCCCACAATACTGGCCATCACAGCAAATTGCTCGGGACAGGTGGACACCGTTGGGACCCCACTACACAGTCTTCTCTTTTTGTCTAAACGTCTTGGGAACGAGACGGCCTCTGTATGGGCCTCTTCACGACCATTTCAAGTCTATTTCCTGCCTCCGCCCAACCCATTCAGGCCACACAACCCCGTCCAGGACCTCCATTGCTTCCAGTTCTTGAAGGAACAGTGGAGGGAAGGCGTCCAGGGCTCTCAGGTTACCGGCGCCTTGCCTCATCAAGAGTTCGTTCCTGGGATGGTCTTCTAAGATGGGTAGTATTTATGATGGCTTAATCACATTTTGTAGAAGCTCTAACATGGATGCCGGGTTCGTGGAAGGTTTATAAACATATATCATTGTGTGGAGATAGTCAGACAGATCCCAAGCGACTGAGAAAGTACAGGAATAATATGTTAGACGTGTGGGATGGTAGTGTAGTAGATATTATGGTAGGTGTGTGGGATGGAAGTGTAGTAGATATTATGGTAGGTGTGTGGGATGGTAGTGTAGTAAGTCATCTTGCTGGCAGACAGTCACAGGGTGGGCAATGCAATCGTGCCTTCCTTCCAAGTTGTTTTTGCTGGCAGGAGTTGATAGCGGCGCTCACACGTAACTCGTTATGATTCACTCAGACATTCCAGACGAGCCTGGGATGTCGCCAAGATTGCGCACAGCAAACTCTCACCGCAGATATTGATATCAACACATGATTCTCACGGATGGGGAGGAGAGGGGCTCATGAACCCCCTGGGGAGAGGCCACTACCCCGGGCGAGGGGGAGGGGCATGGTGTCATTATCTGAGAGGACCATTTTAGTGACACCCAACACCCGGGTGGCCAGCCATGAATATGATGCTATTATGACCAGCGTTCCCAGGCCCCCACACTTGGTCAGGTGACACCCAGACATCTCAAGACTGGATGGATGGTCTCCAGCCCGGATGCCCCTGCTGCTGTCAAGGTTGGATGGTCACAGACCGTCCAGGATGGGTGTTGCTGGTCAGGTCGTCCAGACTGGGTGTTGCTGGTCAGGTTGTCCAGGCTGGGTGTTGCTGGTCAGGTAGACTGGAGTGCAGTACACAGGTGAGGTCCAGGTGGTGTGTAGTGCACGTGTTATCGCAGGACATAATCAAAATGTTGATGTTCTGAGAAAGTCATTGTTTTCTTTGTTTCTTGTTATTATAGTTATAAGGAGTGAGGTAGAGGAGCCAGGGTGGTCAAGACTTACAACAGAACATGTGATATCATAATTGTTATATACGTATACTGTACGAAATTCCTTATGTCACAAGCACATACGACTTGCACACGATGCAGGATTGGCTACCCCGTTGGTCCGTGGCTGGCCAGACTGTACGTGACCCCCTCCCCACCACTACCCTGTTGGTCCGTGGCTGGCCAGACTGTACGTGCCTTCTGTTTAAGGTCGTGTTTCACTTTGATATATTCCTCGGGTAGTGTTGATGTATTCCTCGGGTAGTGTTGATATATTCCTCGGGTAGTGTTGATATTTGGAAGTATTTTGTTTATGACGCCAGTAAGGTGAGGCGAGGGAGGCACCTGCTGTGTTGCTACCTTACCTACCTCGTCCAGTGTTGCACACATCACCTTGCTTACAACACCCCAGACTCTCCCAGTGTTACCTGCAATTGGCTTTTTCATGGTCTAGCAAAATTAGATTACTGCAACACTGGAGTATTACAACACTGCAATGCTGTAACACGAGTCTTGGGTCTGCACCACGACCAGGTCACACGAATCTTGGGTCTACACCAGAACCAGGTCACACGAATCTTGGGTCTACACCAGGAGCAGGTCACACGACAGGAGGTGTTCATATCAGGCAGGTGACATAAGACTGAGTGTCTAGGTCAAGCGGCTACCCAGCCTTGCTGGTCGCCCATCACCGTCATGGCTGCCGTGGGGGAGCGCTCCCTCCTCACCACTGCACTACCACACTTGTTCGATCAGTCAGACGCTGGGAACCCTGAGCCAGCGCGGAACCTGCCGCTGTATATCACGGCGTCCGCCATTAAAGAGGTTGAGAGGAGGGTGTAATCCCCACCATGACGTGTTCCTGGCGTTGATGAGAGCATTAATTTGCATGGTGGCCGCCAGTGTACACACGCTCGCAGGGCACCCCACTCTCCACAGTCTTAATGGCCGGAATGTCCCATACGATTATGTCCTGTACCAGGCGATGACCATGGTTAGTGTGGTGGGTGTGGCAGGCACTACTCGGGAGACGACCTGACACACCAGTGACGGTACGACTCATGCTGGAGGATGACGACCCTTGATGGTTACCACCTGGTCTGATGATGATGAAGGTCGTAACCAGTACCAACCAAGTGTGTGGGATACGGCGGTATGGGACGCTAGGTGGGACGTGGGACGCCCGGCCTGTCTGTGGTTGTGTAGGAGGTTGGGAGCAAGACTGTGGCCAGATGAGGATTTCCGTAATGATGGGTTGTGTGGGCAGGCGTTGACGGTGCAGAGGTATGGACCAACGTACGTTTTATCAGACGTAATTACAGGTGGCTGTTGTGTCATCTGCGGGAAGGACCACCATTAATGGCCGGCCGTCTCCTGATGGTCCACAACAGCCTGTTATCCCGAACAAACTCATGGGCCACGATGCTTCCTACCCCCCTCCCCCCTCCCTACCAAACTGTGTTATTAACGTTACTGGGCCACGGAGCTCCCCTCCCCCCCCTTCCTTTACCTACCTACCGGTACGATGGCCAGTGTTGGGACCTGCTCATCTCCTGAATTAAGATGGATTGGCCGGATGATTTATATGAACACTTACCAAGGAATCAAGAATCCTGACATATAATGTTAGAACAACACATTGCCACACCTTTGTCTCGGGCGTCAGTATATAGATGCTATGGCAGCCGACGTGGTGAGGGCAGAGGCATGTACAAGGACAGATGGAGGTGTTGCAACGACCAATCTTCGTGTGGCTGATCTCCATACATCAGTTATGGGAAAAAGCAGGCAGTATTATGGTGTGAGTCCAGGCCTTAGACCAGGACACACACACACACACACACACACACACACACACACACTCACACACACACACACACACACACACACACACACAGAGCAGGGAGAGAGAAATAACATTAAGGTTGAGGGAGAGGGATGATGATGGAAGGTGACAACATCAGAGCCACACGATGTGGTGGAAGGTGGCAACATCAGAGCCACACGGTGTGGTGGAAGGTGACAACACCAGAGCCACACGGTGTGGTGGAAGGTGACAACACCAGAGCCACACGGTGTGGTGGAAGGTGACAACATCAGAGCCACACGGTGTGGTGGAAGGTGACAACACCAGAGTCACACGATGTGGTGGAAGGTGACACCATGTGAAGTGTTCAGCTGTTCATGGTTCATGATGCTGGAGAAGGTGTGCCGCGGGTGCCCGACTCCTGCACCATGCGAGCTAGTGTGGGTGAGAGAGAACTCCCGTGTGACGGTGTGTTTGTGTGTGTGTTGGAGGAAGCCATGAGCCATGTGTGGTGGAGGTAGTGGGGCGTGACGTAACTGAGGTGCCAGCGTTGTTAGTGACGTGCACGATCATCAGGTCACGTCTGCAGGAGGCCACACTTCACCCTGCCCGTCTGCAGGAGGCCACATGTCACCCTGCCCGTCTGCAGGAGGCCACACGTCACCCTGCTCGTCTGCAGGAGGCCACACGTCACCCTGCTCGTCTGCAGGAGGCCACACGTCACCCTGCTCGTCTGTAGGAGGCCACACGTCACTATGCACCGTCTGCAGGAGGCCACACGTCATCTTGCTCGTCTGCAGGAGGCCACACGTCACCCTGCCCCAGGTACATGACAGGTACACGTGTCCCCAACACGTCTCAAGCAAGTGAGGTACAAGTTGATGTCCCGCAAATTTGCAGTTAGATATAGAAGTGTTGGACCACCACAAGCTGGCACTGGGGAAGTAGAAGTTTAGGATTATCCACCACTCCTGCCAGATAATCCACCACTCCTGTCAGATAATCCACCACTCCTGTCAGATAATCCACTACCCCTGCCAGATAATCCACCAACACAGCCTAATACACCACCTCGACTGCCTTATAATCCACCACCACTCCCATATACTCCACCACTGCCACTATCTATCTGATACTATCTATCTGATAGTAACTATCTATGTGATAGTAACCAAGGTCCTGACAACACCGTACTGCTGGCGCTGTGGTTATACCTGAGATTATATTATTGTGGATTTGATGGGTAATGTTCCTACCAGTGGAGGCTGGGTAGGTCGGCCCCGCCTCCAGCACCTCCTGCCTTCCTGGACTCCTGGTAGTGTGAAGGATATCACTGTGTGGTCACCACACCCTCAGCATCACCACCTCCGTGTACCACACACTCCTTGTCACCACCATCTTGTTCGTCAGCGCCAAGACAATGTGTGGTGCTGCAAGTTTCCTTCACCACTGTTTAATGATGAGAATATTAAGGATGAGTCAGTGTGGACGACGGTGCGTGTCTCCTGCAGTAATGGGACTCAATCCCCCAACCAGAGCCAGATGACCCTCCTCAGGACATAAGTGCCACTACTGCAGTGCTCAGTGTCAAGTGCCACAGAGGGACGCACTTGTCTGCTGCCCAACCCATGATGTTTGGTTTGTGTCGTGTTGGTTGATCTGTGTCTGGTCAGACAGCGACCTCTCCTGCGGTGTGTGTGTGACGTCTGCCTGTATGACGCTCATCATCTGTCTATCATTCCGTGGATGTGTGGCGACAGTTTCTTGGTGGGGAGCACACATACGGCGGGTCACACCACCGTCTTGCTCGGCCTCCAGCATCGATTACAGATTACTGTGATCCCAGTACAGCCATGTCATTACCCAGGATAACTACATCACGGCGATGGAGTTATCGATATTATGACCACTACCAACACAACCATCTAATTATCCTCATTACTTCAGTAATAAATCGAGGTGTTGACGTCATGACTCAGCACCGGGGGTTTCGAACGGTCGTCCTCGGCTCCACCGACAGAAATCGCATAATCGGCTTAACTGAGTGATTTGGTTGTGTTGTGGGAGAGTGATTCTTGGTCTTTGTTGCTGTTGTTGTTTTGTTGTTATTGAGGCAATATCTGCTGCCAGTAGCCTGTTTGTTAGTCTGACATGTTTCTCCTGGTGTTACGTCTGTCATCCTCCTCCTTGTCTCTCTCCCCCTCCCACATCTCCCAGGCTGAGGCCTACACCTTCCCATGATAACACGTGACCACCATACCTGACCCGCTGGCCACGTCGCCTGCTGTGTTCCTGAGGTCTGGAATATAATAGTTTTCCCCGACTGCAAAAGTGTTGGTTTTTGTGTCTCTTTTCCACCCAGAAGTTGGGAAGCATTCGCACAGTTGGCTGACCCTCCCGCTGCTGACCCTCCTGCTGCTGACCCTCCTACTGCTGACCCTCCTACTGCTGACCCTCCTGCTCCTGACCCTCCTGCTGCTGACCCTCCCGCTGCTGACCCTCCTGCTGCTGACCTGGTGTGGTATTGTGGTCGTCCTGGTCGCGCCAGCATTGTGGCTGGTGGACAGCTTCACTCGTCTATGTTCAGCCTATCTTAACTTGGTCGTGTCGTGAGCTCACACTAACTCAGGTTAGAGTCATCAGGTTGCGGTCGTGGCCGGGGGCAGCGAGAGAGGCACACCAGTACTATACATTGGTTTTCTCTGTGACTCTCAGTTCCGTGAATTGTAATTATGTAGACTGATGAAATGATGCATTCATTCCCAAGGAAACGAAGTGTTGATTAGATCAGTCTGCACAAAAAACTGTCTCACAGACCTTGCCAGGCGCGATACATCACTTAGTACCGATGAAAACTGACTTAACTTCAGCAGGAATGATACATCAGTTAATCTAGCTTAAAGCCGGCGATAAATCATCACTTAGTTTACAGGTGAACCTGACCAACAGTAATACATCAGATAATGAGACTTTAATGAGCGTGCAGAACCAGCTCACCGTAGCGACAGATTATTGGCCGAGGTTGATGAAGGCAACTTGTGGCCCGTTTGGCAACGACAGGCGTAGCTTCCCTGGACCGGGTCAACACCTGAGAATATCATCTTGCCTCAGAGGAGGACGGACAGATAAGCAAGGTGTCTCAGTGTACCATGAGACCGGGTCAGCAGTGTGGTCTCATTATTCCAGAAGACCACTTATGCAAAGACGTTTCGTGACTCCAGGAGACCACGTAAGTGCGGGGGTCTTGCTCTTCCAGGAGACCACGTAAGCACGGGTTATCTCTTTTCCAGGAGAGCAGGTATGTACGAGTCTGTTCCAGGAGGCTAAGCCAACAACAGAGAGAGAGCACCTCAGGAAGACAGTACAGCTTATGTCTTCCATGGGTCGTGATGAGCAGCAGAGTTCCTCAGTGTTCCATGACCCCAAGTAAACAATAAAGTTTCTAATGTTAAAAGAATCTCAGGAAACAACGGGATTTAGTGTCTCAGAAGATCAGGTAAACAAGGAAGCGCTCAGTCAATAGACCTCAGAGTTCCGGGAGCCCAGGCAGGTGAGAGAGCCTTCGTGTTCCGGGAGCCCAGGTCAGAAACGATATCATGGGCGGAGGACCGCACTCCGCAGTGAGGTACATCGTTGACGAGAAGACCTGTCAACAATATCGAGGTCTTTAGTGTTTGAAGACCCCAGGGAAAATGTGAAGCCCATGTGTTTAGGTGGTTTGGCAAATGGTGCAGTAGTTAGTGTTGAAATAACGAAGCCTGCTGCTCTGTTGGCTACGGCAAAATGTGAACCTTAGTGTTCCGGAGTTGAGCAGTCAGTGAAGAACCAATTGTCTTGGAACCTTCAACAAATGCGAAATATCAACTTTTCTAGAAGCGGAGACGAACAGCGGCGAGGTCTTTAGTATAGTGGCAGCCAAGCCAAGAGAGAGGAACTCAGTGTTCCAGGCAGCACAGCCGAGCTCTCGTGTTCGAGGAACTCAGGGAAGCCAGAGAGGTAACGTTTGTGTTGCAGGACATCATGATGGAATGGATCCTCCAGCGTCCAGAGAGGCCAGAGAGACGCTAACATGTTCAAGTGTTCCAGAATGTGTCTTGTGTCCAGGAAGTTGACTGGAGGCGGACGCTACCGTACTCTTGTTATTGAGAGGAAAGTTTAGTGGTTAGTGGGTACGATGTTTGCCATCCTTCGAGTTGTGTGTCAGTCAGATACTTGTAGTTTCCTTCTCGTTGATGAGGGTTGCTCTCTCTCTCTCTCTCTCTCTCTCTCTCTCTCTCTCTCTCTCTCTCTCTCTCTCTCTATCTATCTATCTATCTATCTATCTATAGTAATGCATAGACGCTGTGTTAGAAAACGTACACTTTTGTTCATACATGAGTCTCTAATAGCATTGATAACATCTGTAGTCAGCAATATTAATAAGGGTGATATCCTCACATCCTCATACTTGTCTCCTTCCCCTGACAACCCTGTGGCCCCCAGCCCCTCTCTACAACCCCCTGCTGACACCACAAGCGCCCGTCTCAAGGCCTCGAGTGTCATATCTTTCCTAGAGTGAAGGACCAGCCAGCCTGAACACTCAGAGGCTCCTGTATGATATCATGGTAACAGGCTTTGGCCAACAGGGAAGAGATCATGGCATCTTGAATTTCAAACTTTTCACGTTATACGTCTTAATAATTGTCTTTCACTGACATTAGTTTTCTCTGTTTTGCCTACTGCTCTCCTAACTATAGAGAATCTATACACTTCTTGGGCTATCAAGATTTCTTCCATGATTATCTTCCCAACTCCCATTTCTTTAAACCTGGTTTCCATATGTGTACGACGACGTGGGCCCCTCTACCTTCAGTTCTTGTTCAGACATCACAGAGGACGGGTGCGTCACTCTCTATAGTCCTATTCCTTCTTTTATGTTTTATGGTGTTTGAGTCCTATAGACCCATAGATAGCGACAGCGTGGGGAACACATAACTTATGAATGATAAATGGCCTAGATATCATGGTAATGCAGGAAGCTCAGTGTTTGTCAGCAGGAAGTCGGTGATCTGGAGAATGGATGCTTCTAATATCAAGTCCTCCTAATGAGAAGTTTTTTCTGTTACGTTGATAAGAACAATATTTATTCTTTATATAAATTTTAATTTGTCTATAATAACCTATTCTAGTCATGTTTTCTTTATTTCTGTATATTAAAAGGTAAAGTAAAGCTTGAATTTGAAAACGTTTTCTTAACAATAAATGGCCATTAGAACTATATTTATATTTTTCTCCCCCTCGGGTCTGCTGGATCTAAAGGTAGTTCATCGTTCCTAACACGTTACGAAAGTGTCCTAGGATTAAGTACCTTGAATCTCGCAGTCTCTCTGAGCACCATTAGCAAGGCGAGACCCACCGGTGATATTCCTCTATTACTAAAGCCTCATCGTCCTTGCTCAGAGACTGGGAATTCTTCAACTGTCACTCTACTTTATGTGCATAGCTTACCTCACGATCTGATCCCCAAGCTCCTCTGTCTGGTAAGACCGCCAGCGCCCAGGTGGTGACGCTTTCGCACTCCGTTGACATCTGTTTAAGTCGAGACCATTTACTCACCCTATTCTCTTATATCTAAACTCCTCTATGGCTGATCCATCTACGTAAAGGCTGATGGAGCAACTTTTTCCTGTTTCCCAATTAACAGCAATGTCTCTCAGGTTTTGTCATGTCTCCTGCGTTCTTCCAATTTCTTTGTCTTCTGTTGACTGTAACCACATGTACCATGTGGTGACGACGAAACGCTTCGTTCTTCAACTACACTCAGATTTGCTCCATTTTGTCTTGTTCGACCTACGTCTACTATATACTATCTATTATTTCCATAAATTCAAATAAGGACAGGATGTTATAGAGAGGTATAGATAAGTTGACATATTTGGTATCACTCTAACGCTTTACTTATCTTGGAAACCCAAGACTACACAAATACCTAACTCTTCCATCAAGAAACTGGAGGTCATTTTAAAATGTATGGGGATTTTCTGCTTTTCACTGTTGTTTCAAGTATACATAGTAACCCTTCTCACTAAGGTAGGCCCCACAAGACACACCAGCAAAAACATCCATATCAAGAAGGGCGGAGAACCTAAGCGGTTGCATCTAACACACAGGTCAACCCCCTGACTCTAGGAAAGATATGACACTCGTGGCCTTGAGACAGGGGCTTGTGGTGCCAGCGGGGATTTTAGAGAGGGGCTGGGGACCGTTGGGTTGTCAGGGGAAGGAGGCAGGTTTGAGGGTGTGAGGAAATGGATACTCCCTCATTGATAATCTTGATTACAGATGTTATCAATGAATGCCACTAAAGACTCATGTATGCACAAAAGTATGCGTTTTCTAACATAGCGTCTATGCGTTACTCTAGCACAGTATACTACCTCTTTCTTGGTTGTTGATAGATTCGTTTGGTTTTTCCCACACGTGAGGTCGTGTTTCATCACGGCCCATCCCATGATTGTTATTATAAGCAGGTGGAGTTGCCTTTCGTCAGGGAGGTGCTTATCATGTGCCTTGGTGCTCAAGGCGTACAGCTAACGCGTCCTAGTCAGCTGGACTTGCAGTGAAGAGGGCACTGGATAATGGCTTCACTATGTCAGTTTAAGATCGAAGAAACTGAATTTGCGAATAGGCAGAACACCAAGAAAGAAGATACAGAAATAGCAATCATTTAACCATTTGTGGATACTATTGGCGGCCCTGATGATCACATCACTGCTAAAACTTCTCACAGCACACCTAAGATGAAGATACTGCTAGAATTCATGTAGTACGTTTACGATGAAGGCATTGCCAGAACTTTTCACAGCACTTCTAACATGAAAACAATGCCAGAACTTCTCCCAGCACGTCTAAGATGAAAACAATGCCGTGAGAAATTCTGGCATTGTCTTCATCTTAGGTGTGCCGTGAGAAGTTTTAGCAGTGATGTGATTATTAGGGCCGCCAATAGTATCCACAAATGGTTAAATGACTGCTATTTCTGTATCTTCTTCCTGGGTGTTCTGCCTATTGGCAGGTTCAGTTTCTTCGATCTTAAACTGATATTAGTCGAAATAGTGAAGCCGTTATCCAGTGCCGCACCTCTTCACTGCCAGTCCAGCTGACTAGGACGTGGTTAGTTGCATGTTCTCTTCATCGCAAGTTCCACCGAACTAAACCTGCGTCTTCAGGAGGTCACCTGGGTGCAGATCTATCCCTCTCTGAGCCCAGTGGTCTCACTTACTTCAGTATGTTATTGAACATCTTATAATCCTTTTTTCGTCCTTTACGTTCAGTTATTATCTTTAATGATATCTTTTATAGTCAATGGTTAATGGCTGTGCTAATCGGCCATCTAATTGTCCTTGCGTTCATCAGTTGACTGTTGGTGTGATCTTCAATTAATCATTGTCGTCCTCTTCATCTTCGTACTCCCGCAGTTCTCGAATGATCATTGTTTTCATCTGATTCTCTTACTGTCATCGTTCGACAGACAGATGTCGCTGGTGTGAAATCATCCTGGTATAATTGCTAGATAGTGTTCATTACCTGGCTACTTGCACAGTTCAGACGAGTGCGTAGAAGACGGATGACCCTGTCCTCCCCTGTTGTTATAAGTTATCGTGCTCGGTTTTCACTATGGTCATCAGATGAACTTTCCTGTCCTTGTCATCAGCTGCTTTCCACTTTCTGCTGTTACGGACGCCATCTAATCTAAGCTGACTCTGCTACAGTCATCAATCACTGCAACTAACAGCTGATGCGGACGTCACACCTTTTGGTCGACAGCTCTGAAAGTTCTTCGTTACTGTTTACGTCAACCATCATAGTCCTCAGCTGTCGTATTCCTTATCGTCCATGGTTGCTAGCTGTTGTGATCGGTGTCTGTGTTGTTCTCCACCTATGAACGTGTGCAGTCTTTGATCATCAGCGGTTATGGTCCCAATAGCATTGCTACAAGTGTGACACCATCAACACTTTAGAAAGATACTGTCAGACGCTGTGTTTTTGATCAAAATAAGATATAGTCAACAGTAAACTTCAAACCACATAAACGTGTATGCGCACACACACACACACACACACACACAGAAGATAAAGGAGGGGAGAGATGTGGCCCTCGTAAAATGAGATACCATTAAATTTCAGGAAATATCAATGGCTGGCGCATTCAAACCACATAATGGGCAGAATTACTGTGGGAAGGAAGTGTGTATATAGTGGCTCTGTTATTTTGCAACCCTTCAAGAAATTGCAATGACCCAGAGCAAATACACAGTGGTATCACAAGACAGAACAAGCATGAGGATCAAGGCAACAGCGAAACACTCTTTCCTCAGAGATGGTGAAGAACTGACAACGCGGGGATTCAAATACAGGAAAATACAGGAAAATAGAACGGGAAACTTACACCCTCATGAAGGTAGAAAGTCATAAAGACATAAGTTTCCACAGTATATGTAGAAGAACTGCCGGTACCAACACTTGGTGGAGCATGTGAGAACCAGGGAGGATAGTATACCATCTTTGCCAAACCTTGCCTTATACGTAGATGATAACAGGAATATAGAACATGTCAGATATGATACACCATTTAGAATCGTGATCATGTAATGCTTGATTTCGACTGTGTGGTTTGAAGATGCCACACGAATATCATCGGAATGGAGGCAGGACCCACAGAGGAAATATCACCGTGGAGACAACGTAGAACAAATCAAGTTCTCTGAGAGTGTAAATAGGGAAAGATCGTTCTATAACCAAGAGCACAGACCAGTCCTGGAGAGAGACCTGTGAAATGTATTGTGAAGAATGCAAATAGGACAGAAGGATCGAACAGGAGAGAGACATAGTTCGATAAAGAATGACAAAAAAAAAAAAAAGCATAAGTAGTGAGGATATATAGACGAAGAAGTAGCCAGCCAGTGTATGAAGCAAGATATGGAAGGAGGAGCAGAGAAACTTTGAAAAGAATATTACGGAACAATATCAAAAACAATTCAAAGCTTTTCCATAAGTTCATCAGAAGCAAATTATCAGTTAAAGAGTAGCTAACAAGGCTGAGGGATTCGAAGGGAAGAACTAATGATGTTGAGCAAATGTGTTAGGAGCTGAATGATTAGGATAAGAGTGTTTGCACACTGAAGAACATCACCGTCCCAACATTAGCAAGGTGTGTTAGGGGAAGAAGTCTTGGAAGGTATACATACTGCAAAAATTCTATTATCAGGCAATCAAAACAACTTTCCCATATGATGCTCATAATCCAAATGAAGTTTCCCTGTATGTGCTTCAGGAATGGGCAGAGACACGTGTCAGGCCATTCAAAAAAGAAAAAATCATTGGATCACAAGTGGAAGGTATAGTTCCGAAGATGTAGAGAAAAGCAAATGACGTGCCTGTAACTATGATATATGTTACGTTGAGCTACATGCCTTTCTCTTTAACAAGTGTGTTCGGTATGACACCGGGTAATATAATCAGAAAACAGATGGATGATTGACTGCAGGAGGCCATACTTTACAAATCTCTTAAGCTTCCTTAAGAGGATAGGTTCCATCTTAAATCAAAGAGATGGATGGGTGGAACATGCATTTCTGGAACCTCCAGAAAGCTTTTGACGTTGCTACATCGGAGGATGATTGGTTAAGAACTAAGAACTACTGACAGGAATTTGGGGTTGAGTCCTCCACTGGACAGACGGGTACTTAAGGACGTATGTTAAAGAATAATTGTCTAAAGGGGCTGCGATCACTAGTAGTGTGCCGCAAGTCTTGCTTCTGGGTCCACTGCTAATCTGAACTTTTACGTAAACGTGTTTGCAGATGATGCAGAGGTCCTGAGAGAGATGAAGAGTGACAGCGAATGCATCAGCGTAGACGCGGATCTGAAAAACTCCGTAGATGGCCTGATGAATGTCATATGATATTTAATCTGAGTGTATGAAGGGTAATGAGGATGAAACATAGCAAAAGAATGCTTTTGTGCGACTGTTAACCTAGCGGAAAATAAACCACAAAAATCTATTAATGAAAGAGACCAAGGGGTCGTTGTGCCTAACCTGTCGCCAAGAAGCAAGAAGCAGACGTTCTGTTGGAAGAGATGGGAATCGCATCAAAGTGTGCTGACTCGGGAAAATGTTTGGCGATCTATTCACAACATCTGTTAAACTAAAATTATGATATCATAAACCTCTCAATTCTGGTCACCGTGCTAAAAGAAGTACCCAAATCTGTTTTTTTCGTTACACCTCGAAGCTTTGGAACTCTCCATCTTCTCTTGACCTGGAACATTTTAAAATGACAGGTGTTTCACTTTCTCCGATATTCGTAAATACTTTTCCTTGTCTCTTCTTTTTCTCCCCTTTCATAAAGCTTTCTGTATCTCAGTTAAAACCCGGCCTTGATGTGGATTCTTGTGTGTGTGTCTGAAGTTCTTAACGTAAAAGAATGTGAGAGCTGAGCTCGTAGTATGAGAGGCTACAGACTACAAATTTCAACGCCTTGGAAGAGATGAAGAGAGAATGGTAACCTGGCCACAAACCTCGAGGTTCTAAATACGTGGTGAAGTGGTTGGCTTTACTCACCATGAGTCAGCACGGGCCGGCCCGGGGTAGGACCCGTGATGTGTCATATCCCTAGTGTGGCAATTGATTCACACCCAACCCAGGTGTTTACCCTCCCCTCAGGGTTAGTCGAGAGATTTGGCTAAAGCTGGTGTGTGTGTGTGTGTGTGTGTGTGTGTGTGTGTGTGTGTGTGTCCATACATAAACAGGAGTAAAGACGTGATACATATATACAAGGTTAAGAAATGGGGGCAACAAGAGTATAAGATTCATTCTCCGTAGCATACCAATAGTAAAAAAAAAGAGATATTCAAATCTTAATCACATACACACATCATCATGCACAGACAAACACATGGACTCCTACATACACACCAGACAATAGATCTTCACTCATATGAAGCTTAAGAAAGTGGCAAGACACAAGGAAGAGAACACCTCAAATTTCTCTTTTCACAGGGAATGGTAATGGTTCACTCCTCATCATATTCTCTTATCTCTTTTCAGCCTCTTTTAAGGTTCGAATTTCAGTCTTGATTAAGAATTGATTATGAGGCTTGTAGTTTACTTGGTTTGATGTGGATTGTGAGGCTGGTGGTGCACTTAGTCTGAGGAGGATTGTGAGGCTATTGGTGTGTTTGTTTTGATGAGGATTGTGAGGCTAGTGGTGTGCTTGCTCTGATGAGGATTACGAGGCTATCGGTGTTTTTGTTTTGATGAGGATTGTGAGGCTGTTGCTGTGCTTGGTCTGATGAGGATTGTGAGACTGGTAGTATATTTTCAGGTGTCATCGTTTCCCTACATCTTGGCCTGGATGATGTTTCTCCGCTACAATCCTGTACGCTCATCCACCTCTCCCTCCCACAGCTATCTACCTCTCTCTCTCCCAAAGCTATCTACCTCACTTCCTCCCACAGCTATGTACCTCACTCCCTCACACAGCTACCTACCTCTCTCCCTTCCACAACTATCTACCTCATTCCCTCCCTGCCTCCTCCCGTCTTATCCTCCATTTTCTACAAATCTTTCTATAGAATCCTGCTTTCTCCTTTTCCTCCTCCTCTTCATCTTTCCATTCCTTCATCTCTGCTCTTACTAGTCTTCTCCTCTTCTCTCTCCATTCCTTTTTTATTCCTCTGCTCTGCTTCTTTACAATCTCCTTCCCTTCCTTTCCCAGCCTACCTTCCCACCCCTTCATCTGTAACCTGCCCTTCCATCCCACCGTACCTCTTCTTAACATTTCCGCTGTTACCTTCCATCCTAACCTCTTTCTCCTCTGGGCACTCCCACTTCCATCATTTCATCTCCCTCCTGCTATATCACCCCTTTCCTTCCCCTGCACGTATCGCATTCTCTTCCCTTTAGGTACCTCCGTTCGGCTCAAAAACTCTCCTCCTCCTCCTCCTCCTTCTCCTTCTCCTTATTTTGCTCATCTCCTTCCTGCAAAGGTACCTTCTCTGCCCCTCCTCCTCTCCTATTATGACGTCCCGTTACCCCAGACCCCCTCCCTCCCACCGGAACGTCACTCCCTCCAGTTCCCCTCCTAGACATTCCCTAACCACCACCTCCCTACCACTGATCCCTTCCCTACCACAATTGCCCCTCCCACCTACTACCCACTCATATTCATCCTACGTTTGGACACAGGTACGCACACACATCCGGTCGTGTGGCACCCATGTGAAGTAGATCTCTACTGCTGTCTGTCTTCCTGGGAATACCAATACTACAGGTCTACCTTGGTGGTATGGATTACATACACAATTACCGTGGTACTTACCTTGACACGATAGCAGATGGAAGGTATAGGTATGATGTCACAAGACTGTAGTCATACACACACACACACACACACACACACACACACACACACACGAGTGAATACAGAGAGCATACCTAAATTTAAAAAGCATATGTACATTTAGTTCATACAATGGGGCCCTATGATG
>JAUUDZ010159490.1:8310-26115 GCA_032361705.1 Panulirus versicolor | reverse complement strand
CGAGCGCCCTGTCCTGGATTCGAGCACGGGTCCGTTAGATTGGTAGATCGCAGCTCTACACCATTGATCTGCGGACTAAGTATGTGTGTGTGTATTTGAGAATTTGTATGTGCTTAGGTGTGTTTATGCGTCTGTATGTAGGAGCATCTTCCACAGTATACTACACCCTCCCTCACAAGACCGGACAGGTTTCGAGCATCAAGCCATTAATAATGATGGAAAGAACAGCAGTGGTGGAGAGGGATACAGGAGAATAAAAGTATGGGACACAGCAGTGGAGAGAGAGACGAAACAATAGCACATAGTGGTGAAGAAGACGAAACAATAGAGCTCAGTGGTGGATGAGGACGAAACAATAGAATACAATGTCGGAGACGAAGGAAACAATAGAACACAGTGGTGTTGGAGACGAAGGAAGCAATAGAACACAGTGTTGGAGACGAGGGAAACAATAGAACACAGTGTTGGAGAGGAAGGAAACAATAGAACACAGTGTTGGAGACGAAGGAAACAATAGAACACAGGAGCGTCGTACGGGTGAGCGAGCCTGGGTCGTCCCCTCCAGACTCACCACACAACAGGTGGGGTGCATCTCTGGGTCCATCTTCACGTCCCCAGGGCCCAGAACAAGTGGTAAGTTCCTTCTCCATCAACCGGCTATATCATCACAGCATCAATTTTGTTGTAGATGATGATGGAGAAGGATAACCATTGTCTTACACGGTCGTCTCGTGTCTCAGTGCTTTACTTACTTTATTTTTTGAACAGTAAGTTACACGAAAAATATGTTTCATTTTACCTGATATTTGATTATCGCACGAGGATTATCTCTCTCGTTGGATATATGCAAATCATATGGATAGCAAATGAGCTAAAGGCGTCCAGGAGTAGCGTGTTAATGAATATGTATCTGACAATATTCCTCTTGATGAGGAAAGTTGTACTGATGAATACCAAGCGAGTAAAGCAAGGAGAGTCGGTAGATTCTTATGACATGTTAGATAAAGAACTAATAGTGGATGATAACAACACCTTTATTAATGTGATAAATCTGGGGATGTCTTATTGAGGAACGTGGAGTGTGTGACAGGTGCTCTGAAGGGACGAGGGAGTTGAGGTGCCACTTAAGAGCGCCTGAGGACCAAGGTAGCCCGCAGAGCCAGCCAGGTAACCTAGGGGCTGAGGAAACATTCCTTAGTAAAGTTAATCGTAAGTTGGGCAACTGTTCTATAACCGTAGAGTTAATGATCATTGTTCTGTGGCTTGAAGGAACAAGATGAAGAACACCAAGGTAGAGGTGGACTATGAGAAGCAGGAGAGTCCGGAGGGAGAGAGAGAGAGAGAGAGAGAGAGAGAGAGAGAGAGAGAACAGGATGGAGGGGCATGCTGTTCCCAGCGACAGAGTAATAGCCAACTCGGGAGCTTAAGCATGAAGTCAGAAGGAAAGAATTTCCATTATTGACTGAAGCTATAGTTAAATCGAGATATCAACCTCGACAGAGATGGTAAAGTTCGACACAGACGTCAGCCATCGGCGTCAGTTACAGCCACTGACACAGGCATTAGCGTGAGGGAGAGTCAGCAACCCTGGTCCAGACATCAAGATTAATAGGCAATAGCGGAGGGCGGGTTACCTGTGGCCATGCTGACAAATGTAAACAGACCAGAGTGGTGCTTCCTCTTTGGCTTATGGTCTAGTGCCTGCTTACCTGCCTGTTTACCTTCCCGTTTATTTGCTTCTCTACCAGCTTACTTGACTGCTTGCTTTCTCACTTGATTGCATTCGTGCCTGACTGCCTGAATGCTAGCCTGCTTGCGTGCCTCATTGCCTGCCTGCCTGCCTGTTTGCTTCACTTTACAGCATTGCTCAGATACAAGCATTAAGTGTCTGTGTGATTCCCTATATACTTTACTATCTGGGTCCTTCATTTTCACCTCAAAACATTACGGTTGATAGATCATCACTGACTCTGTGTCAACATTCTCCAGCCCAAGTTGCCGACATTCTGTGATTGATCATGAAGCCTGATAATTCTTCGCGTCTTAATTCCTGACAACTTTTGATTTAAAAAAAGAAAAACACTAACATTTTAGCAATGTTTGTATACCTTTTTTTTGTTCGATTTTGTGTAAGGTTTATTTGTGTTTAGGTTTAAGATATTCTTCTGTTCGTTTGGTTTATTTTCGGTAGAAGTTGTGTCCAATTTCAGGTAACACTGATCCACGAAGACACCACACAGTAATCAGTTCACGGAAGACAATGCGATGTTAGCAAAACAATAGCCAGGAAAAAACTTTTTATCTTCGTCCCCTCCTCGAATACCAAGTCATCCTTGACAAGGTGCTTGTGAACCATGATATAGATAACCAGGCATCATCTCCAGCAATGTCGGAGTTCGGAAAAAAAAGAAAAAAGTATCAAACTGTTATCTTCCAGTCCTCTTACAGCGATGGGCTGTCGTGCCCCACGCCTGACATGATCTATCACCGTCGACCTGTAAGGATATCCATCATCAAGTCACGGACGATGCTCCGAGGTCCTGATTGCTCTCCTCCCGCCATCACTACAGCAACACCACACCACGCAGCGCCGGCCTCACCCAGAGATCCACGCGATAATGGAGGCCACGCATCAGTCTGAGAACGACTGCTGTTACACCTCCACAGTTCGTTTTGGCGAGTCTTATCAGACAGCCACATAATTCCTCATACCGGGTCTCCTCCTGTGGTGAGGTAAAGGGACGTCTTGGCATGACAACAGAGAAGCTTAGTCTCCGACTCGAGGTGTTGGGTTCGATCCCAGATGAAAACAACGAACTGGGAGTAACTCATAAGTCCTACAGTTTCATTGCTTCGTCATAGTGGAATTCTGGACGAATATTTTGGTGAGAAATTCGTCATCTTATCGAGTGAATTAGAGGTAACAGGTGTGACTAACACGTATGAGATTGCCATTGTGTAACTCCTTTCGCATGACGGTTCGACCCGTGAGCATGACGTCAGGGGCTTTAAAAAGGGTCAGGATAAAGGACAGGCCGTCATACCCAAGGGTCGTACCTTTGGTGTTGTACTGTCGTGCTAAGTGATCGTACCGTCTTGTCCGAGGATCGTAATGTAGTGTTCTAGCAACAACTCCCCCACAAGACCAGTTCGTGTCCACTATGGGGGAAAGTTTCGTGCCTCAGTTGTCTGCATCATGATGAAGTGTCACAGTAACAGCAATTACACATTAAGCTAAGTGGGTATGTAGGCCAGTAGTATGTGGTGTAAGTGCCAGTGTAAAAAGAGGACAGCGAGCATTTCTACGAACATTTAAGTTAAACAAATAAAGTAAACATTATGAACTGTCCATTAGATTACGAAAAGACAGAAAGCCAATGGCATTACTCAAGGCAGCAGACAGACCCCCTGGGGGACGGCACTCGACACAGCTGCCGACGTGCCCACTGAGCTGTTTATAAATGATTCAAGAACAATGATTATCAACGTTCAGTACAATCTTCCAGTACTAGTGTCACCTCCACAGTGTATACTGAGAGAGAGACGGTAGTTCTTATTCTAATATTTCAAGGAATGATGACAGACGCCGCGTTCAGGACAGACAGTCTATTAGCCAACAACCTTCGTTGCCAGATGGGGAAATTTCCGAAGATTTCGTCTGTGGAACTGCACCTGACGCTGGCACCCGCCAGGCAAAGCTGAGTTATGTACACAGTTCGACGCAGAAATGAATATAGAATGAGATACAATTGAATTATTCAAATTTCATGAAACAATTGTGTAATTTCGAGAGTCTGTGTAACATGGGAGAAGACTCAGGTTAGGTTAGAGGCTTCAATATAGAGCTTATCTTTTTTCTTTGATGTCTAGATGATAACATTAGAGGTATTGAAAGGCTGAAAATTTTAGCTGTTGATTCAAGGATGTCTAGATAGAGGGAAGGCCAGGAGAACGGCCCTAAGTCAGAGCTTGACCACTTGCCCAGGTTGCTGCACTGAAGTCCTACAAGGTCTTTTTTTTCTTTTTCTTTTCCACAAACAATACAATGTATTCAGTCCTCACTTCTTTTCTCACGTTAGAATGAACCTGGACTATTCGTATAATGGCGAAACAAAATGCTAAAGATCTGGTCCGGCCACCGCCAGCTTCCTCCTCGTTCTGTGGTCTGAGGACGTGTACACAGCTGAGCTTTGTGGTCTGTTGTACCACAAGACTTCGCCGGATTATACAGACGACGCCAGTGTATGTGCTGGGAAAACATAGTCCCTACATATCACATAGTTCCCTTCTTTGTCACCATTACTGGGTGGGGAGGAAAGGAGAAGATGATGGACGGGGAAAATGAATAAGTGGAGCGACAGAAGATAGTTGTAGAATGTAAGGATGTTATGGTGATGGTTTGCTGACCACAAACAGTGTCTTCTGCCTCAGCTCCCGGCCCCACCACTGGCCTCGCTTACGAACAGTTTATGCTTGAAAAGCTTCCTGCTTGTGTAAACACACTTGACCAGGAGTGTGTAAAGATACTTTACAAACTGGAAGACACGCAGGGCTGTCTGAGTGTTGGCCTCACCAGATGATTGACTTTAACAATCTCCTGAGTGTAAACATCACTTCATACCAGGTGTACTCGCCCAACACATCTGAATCTGAACTCCACAGAATCACCAGCACTTTAGTACACACAACCGCTACGCTGTAGCTACAACCGACTATAAAACTGCACTTTATCTTTAACTAACAACCATGAGACTTAACCTGTAATTGTTTGGTTCATGGAGCACAAGCATAGTTGTAGGAAAGAAATACATTTGAATATATATATATATATATATATATATAGATGTATATATAGTCAGACTTCCATTAAAACCAGCACGTTGAGGTATGTGCTTAATCTCTGCGTGAAAGACATAAGAATTCGTATGTCATAAAGTCTCTGCTGGAAGCCATTTGTAGAGATTCCCCACTTGAGTTGTTGATGGATCCACATGTCTTGTGTACCATGACGGAGCTGCTGGGTTTGTTGTATACTCGTCGTCATCATCATCCTTCATGAAACATACTTTCGTTCCTTTAAGAAAGTCTCGTTTACTGATAAAACAGGATGGTATTTATAGGTCTCCGTTGTTGAAGGAAAAACAAAAATTATAGGTTTGGTTGCAACGGTTGATTTGTGTCCCATATTGCTGTATAATCTGAACACTACACGCTCATCAAGATGCTAAGAATTTGCATGTAGTAAAGCAGTAAATTCAGGACAGAGAAACTGTACAATGAGGAAGAAAATGAGTTCTACTCTGAGAGATAATGACAATCTGAAGACTAGAAAGACGAGCTTCAGTAAATAGGACACAAGGCGACGGCACCTCACGCTGGGAGCCACAGCTCCTGACTGGCCCCAAACACGTCCACTTCAACATTCTTCCCTCAGCTCCCGTCGACTCCCCAACGAAGCGTCGTCCTCGCTATTCTGTCTCTCACACACAAGGATGGAGTTGGTGGACCCTCCACGGAGCACATTACGAGCATACTCTCACCGGCCTTTGTGCCGAATATGGCTCTAGGTATTTATATCCTGCCAAAGGAGCCAACTCAGCCAGATCTGTCGTGCCCATGTTGGCTCCCGGTAGCTGGTGAGGCCGCCGACTGGGCCTCCTCCTCCTCCTCCTCCTCCTTCTCCTTCTTTCTGTCCTTTTGCGTCCACTTGGGATTCCTAGACCTGCTGACCTGCTTGGGAAGACGACTACAAACTCTCGTGTTGTCCATGTTGGGTGTTGAACGCCAGAATGTAATTTTCTTTGCACTTGTATGGAATGGAGGTGCTTGCGTCTGAGCAGCAGTATGCCCTGGGTGGCTCAAGGTTTTTGTAATAAACGATTTGTTCTTGGAACGTCAGAGTATATTTAGAACAGATTATCCGTGCCACGTTTGCCACGTTCCCAGGGAAGGTATATACGATAGTCAATCCTGAATAGCTTATTTGCACATGATGTTCACTAATACATGTGAATATATAAGGGAATATGGTTAGAATATATCTTGTATGGACTATGTTATGACAGTAGAAATAGAGTCACAGTACGTATCGTCCTGTATGGAGAAGACTTTATGTGTAATCCTTATCTTGCCACAGGCTCAGACGTTCTCACACCACTAGGTTTACCGCAAACAAGGTCAAGCTTACCTGCTGACGCAGAAGCACTGAGGATATTAAGCACTGATCTGTTGTTCCCCCGCAGGAGACGTAAAGCTGCGAGAAGCTAATCACAGCCTTATGGTCCGTCCATCAAAAGACGCCTGTTACGACAGCGCCTGGCTCAACTCTCTCTCTCTCTCTCTCTCTCTCTTACACACACACACACACACAGCTTCAAGCTCAGCATCCCAACCTTCGAGACGAAAACAGTAAACGATTTTTCACTGAACTTTCCATAATGATAAGTGATGATTTATGAATGGAAACGATGATAAAAAAAAAAAGAACATTAGAAGAACATAGTCCTCAAATAACATAATTTAGCGAAATATGTTTTTAAAGATAATATGTTTTCTCTTGGGATCCACACACCACTAAATCTACACTGAGGGAGGAGTGAACGTTCAATATGGTGATTCAGTACACGTGTCTGGGCGCCATCTCTCATGTCACAGGAACTTAATCTTCACGGTATCTTCAGAGGGCGTCTGCCTTCCTGAATATCTGATTAAGTTCCTTGTGAAACACGATGCCGCCGCTCTCTCTCTCTCTCTCTCTCTCTCTCTCTCTCTCTCTCTCTCTCTCTGCCGCCCATCTCTGCTACTGTCTCTCCCTGCCGCCGCCAGTCTCTCCTGTCTCTTTCTCTACTGCCTGTCTCTGCCGTCTCTATCTCTTTCTCTCTCGCGCCTTTTCTACCACCGATTCTCTCCGCCGTTCGGAGTGGTACAGCTAAAAGCCCCGGCCACGCAGAAGCGCTGATGGTCTATATTGGTGTCGCAAGACGTTGCGTCACACTCTCGCAAGATGTGGCCTGGATGTACAAACGTCTTGAGGTTGTTACGCGCATCGTTGCTCCTGTGACAGCAACCTCACCGAGGCTCCGACTCGAGGCACTTCACTGCCATAGTTCATCGTGTCATGCTGGAGGGACCTGGGAGGGTTATATGTTGGTTGTGGTTTGCTTGTGGTTGTCATGTTAACGGTGGCTGGGATGGTGGTGACGGTGGTAGTGGTGGACTTATTGTTGCTGTGGTGGTCTGAGGAGTGGTGAGTGTAGTTGGTGGTGGTAAGGGTCAGGTCAAAGGTCAGGCAATCACACCCAAGGGGTCGTACCGTCGTGCTTAAAGGGGTCAAGGAACCAGGAAAGATAATACCTTTATATCTCTTTGTTTATGCACTCATCAGCGACATCAACCGTGCTGAGGAGAACTCATGGGTCTTCAAAAGGATCTTGTCGACGGAGCCTTGTCTTCGTCAGCCAGAGGGACATTACAAGTCACCATTCTGCCATGGGAGAAGGTATGCTTCTAATGCCATGATCTTCCATGACTGTACTGACAAACCTGACAACTGTTGGTCATTTTTTTGTAACATACTTCGTTATGAAGCTGTTTCATGGTTGCAAATAACATTTCCCTACCACGTTCTTATTTGCTGTTTTAGTAGGCTATGTGTAATGCTGTTTTCTCATGGTATTACCCGACTGGCACAGTAACCATGGTAGGTGAATCATCCCATATAATCCTGGTGCTGCCATACTGATGTGTTAAGCCCATGGTGCCTCCTTAACATGGTAGGTCAAATCCTATGCCATATCTTGGTATTTCCCTTGACTACGACATGGTGACCTTTGCTGTAACAACCTTGTTACGACCATGCTAATAAACCAGCCATGACACCAGTGGCCTTGGCTGTCATAGTCAAGGAACAGTCAAGTTGGTAACCTCGACTATGAGAAGGTGACCCGGTCTCTGGCAGGTCACCAAATAAGCACAATCATCTTGTTGAACAAATCACCAGCATCTTCACCAAGATTATGACCCAACCTGGTCACCCGGCCAACTGGGAGTATCATGATGATGTTGTTCTTGTTGTTATGTTGTTACATAGATAATGAGAGGCAATTTCCACGTTGGTGACGAGTAACGTTTGTGCTTTAAGGAGTTTAGACTCAGAACTCAAGCATAAGATAAATGGCGAGGACTCACAAGAGAGGCGCAGAATCTTATTCATGACTTCATAAAAAGAGAGATGACGTGAGAACTTAGAGCAGTAGGCAGCAGGCAACACAGACCAGCAAAAAGCAGACACAACTCTTGGTAAAATGTTAGCAGATGGCAGGAGGGCCAGAAGAAACCTAAACACATATGCCAAACATATGATAAAATGACGCCTTGTAATACAAGGAATGAGGTAAACAAATTTCACAGAGAAGATGTGGAGGGTTGAGACAAGACACAGAGGGAGGCAGGTGATGTGCTACAAGACACAAGGTAAACAAAGGAATTATCATATTCATAACACAGCAAAACGTGGGAAGCACGAACCATCTAGTGTGGAATATAGACGTTGTCTCTGAAGAACACATCTCATGTGCGACCATAGTGATGCTAATCCTATGTTGTTTTCCGCAATTGTTTAACTAATTTCTCGTTTGATAACACAAAAGCAAACGATGATTTTTTTTTTAAAACTTAGTAACACAGAGATTTACAGAAATTAAAGCGACACAGTATCCTTGTGTTCTGTCGTATATGTCACGAGGTGGACACAGTTCTGAGAAGTGTGTGGCTTCATCCCTGCTGACTGGGCACGTATGCAGGAGCTGCCGCCAGTGTGTGAGTGATGACAGCCACAAAGTAGTCTACCCTCTGCTATTTTTCCTTGTAATTCAGCTACAGGGAAATATTCGTCACCCAATTTTTTGATGCTGTATTTACGACATCTACTGATTACGTTACAATGGTTTATGTATTTCCTTTTGTATTACATTTGTATAGAGGGTTTGTTGTACCTATCTGTGTTGATGTAGTTGTATCTGGCTTGACCTGGTTCAGTACCGGCTGAACCTGGGTTCAACTGGTTTGATCTGCCGTATCGCCCTCGTGGCTGAAGATAAAGGTATGTGAAGACGTGGGCGTAGTGAGGAAAACATGCATGATGATCTGTGTTCCAGATAAGGGTGTTGTGGAGATGAGGGTGTAGTGAAAGAGATGATGGGGTCTTCCAAGGGTGGGGGGGGGGGGGGTGAACCTCATCAGAACTTACAGCTTTGTTAGAAATTTAAGAGGTGATGAAGGAGCTAGTTCCTTCACCGAGCATAATAGCTCTGTTACCTCCTCGTTCTCATTATGCTCTAAACAATGAGAGAGCAGGTTTCTTTAGAAAGTATAGTAGCTTATTGCCTCCTACCCTTATACAGGGTCGATGTTTGGTCCGAACGAGATGATTAAAGGTAAAGATTATCCCTTCTTTACATATAAGGATGGAAAGGAAATTACAATATCAAAGCTTGGGGAAAAGTGAGTGTACTGTAGCTAGCCAGTAAGTACCGAGGAGCAGGGAAGGACTCCATCACTAGCAGCAGCAGTAGTAGTTCCCCCGGCTTGATTTTCTGTTCTCCAGCCGTGATATTAGCTGGACGGGTTATTCGCTAGCCATGATATTAGCTGGACGGGTTGCGTGGCTTTCACTGGAGCCACCAGAGCGTGGCCGGGCTTGCCGTGACGTCAGCGGGCGTCCAAGACGGGGATGTTTACATAATTCGGACCTTACAAAAACGTAGCCGTATCTCTGGGTCGAGTTAAGATCCTTACCCGTTAGTAGGTCTCTTTGTAAGCATCAAATCAGCTTTTGGGAATCATAGGAGTATTTTACTAGTCAGAATTCCCAGCTTGATTATCAATGTTGCTGTTAATCTCTGCTAACAACATTAATCCTGTAGCCGGACAGTCGCCAATTGTGGTCCGATTGTTTAGTTTGACGCTATTCATATGGTCATGTATTCATTCATTACGCATAGTCATATATCTGTTTTTACAGTGATGAGCAGTGAGCAACACGTCCTCGTGGGAAACATATCTCAAGTCACTGGTGAATACAAAATTTGTTTGTCGCTGTTGTTCCAAGCAAGGACTCAGTTCCTAAATCTGCAATAGAATAGTTCACCATTTAGTGAATCCTTTCCTTGTAGTATTCTGGCTAGTTCTCTTCATAGCCACCAGAGGGAATATGATTATTGTGGGCTCGAACCCGGATCCTGGAGTCCCCACCAAAGCACAGATTGACAGTAATCTCGTCTCTTACATCGTCGGGAGGTGATAAATAAGGTCGGCATCGGAGCGTGACGGGCACCAGGTGATGGAGGTGTCGGCCGGCGCGGGACAAGGGCGTTGGAGACCCAGGAAGGCACCGAAGATGACCTCGCTGGTCTTGTGACTCAGTCCCTGGAGAGAGAGAGGGAGGGAGGGAGAGAGAGAGAGGAGAGGGAGCGGGAGCGGGAGAAGGAGAGAGGGAGGAAGGTAGGGAGAGAAAGAGACGATGTAACCAAGAGGAATATAACTTTATTATGACAGTTTTGTAGGAATGTTGTTACATGAAGCTAAGCTGCGTCAGTTTTGCTGGGTCAGGAAGCTATTCTTGGTAACATATGGCATATGCTGACATAACCAGATGTCAGTATATGTGATCTGATCATCACCATCGTAAACCACCTCCACTCTAGGAAAGGTTAGTGTGTCCTGTTCTCGTGAGACAGAGAGAGAGAGAGGAGGGGTGGGGGGAGAGAGAAATTCGCTGGTGTGGTTGGGTGCAGTATTCCACCTGACCTCTGGGGAACATATCAAATTATTTCAAGACACTTCCGGTAGTTTTCTCTCAAGGTTTGATGGTTTCTACTCCAGTCATTGTTTTCTGTCTTACTATAGACACTAACAATTGTATCGTTCATTGACACATAACAACTCAGTTTAACGACGAAGCCGAGTAATTGCCGTTGATGAAGACTCCATTGGTGGATCTGTTGTCATTATACTCAGCTACTGAACGCTCACAGTACACGTGATCAACTGGAGATGCTTCGTCCTTGCTTCTCTTATCCACACAAGTTGTCTCACGGGCAGATTAGCTGTCTTGCGGCAAGACAATCTGTCTTACAGCAAGCTAAGCTGTCTTAGAGATAATTAACCAGCCTTACAGGTAATTAACCAGCGAAAGGTATACTAAATCTAAAGAAAAACTGCTGTTCTTGAATGCGGTTTATTAGCACTGACTTAATCAGCGTATTTTTTTTTTTTTTTACCAGTGTTCTGCGGCCGACGTCTACGTTTTGCTATCATCCACACAACATGTAGGACAATCCATGTCTCATCATCCACACAACATGTAGGACAATCCATGTCTCATCATCCACACAACATGTAGGACAATCCATGTCTCATAATACTCGTCACATTTCCTTCAGTCACTGCTGATATTTAACGTAAATTTCAGATTAAAACTTTAAATAGAATTTCAAAATAGAATCTTATTACCCACATGGTTCTCTCTTTGTTGTTGTTGTTGTTGTTGTTACTCAAACACGAAGATATATGCACTACAGAGGTGTGGGAAGTCTCGCATGGAAGTGGCCATCATGCTTGCGGGAGAGGATACAACTCTCCGGGAAAAGACAGCCTTATATAAGCATCTTTTGCCTGGTTGGTGGTGGTGATGACCGTGTCAATGGTTGGTAGGAAGGTATTGACCACTCCGGTGCTGGTAGTGACCATAGGGTGGGTATGATGTTTAGTGGTGTTGGGGAAGAAAGTAATGTTGGTCTTAAGAGCGAAAATGGTAGCGCTGCCCGTATTGGTGATGGCAGCGGTGGTGGTTCTGTTAGTGATGGGAGACCCAGATGTAGGTGGGAAGGCTGGTGGTAGATGGGAAAGGGAATGTGGGAAATGGATAGTGGCAGAAAAGTACCATGCGAATGCAGGAGGCTGCTAGGGTGCAGAGGGAGAAGGCGTGTGATAGGTGGGAGTGCGGGCGTGGGGACCCCCTGCGGCGCGCCTGCAGGACGTACCCAAGCAACTCAGGTGGTTTAATGTGTAGGAGACTGGCGTGAGGGGCGACGATCAGGTCCCCGGCAGGAGGCTAGTCAGGCGGCTCATCACAGTCCATTATCTTCCTCCTGAAGATATGTAGGAGGAGCCTTACTGCCCGCTGGGCGCCCTGGAGGAGTCTGTGTCGGGGAAGGAGACATGGTCTTCGAGATGAGAAACTTGCTTGGTGCCCCGGAGGAGCACGGTTGAGGCAACAGGTACCACACACTTGTCGTGCAGCAGGTGGAGCACCGAAGGGCACATGTTCCTACCCGACGCCCCAGGTGTCCCCCAGCAACATTCATCTCTGGTCAGCGATTTAGTCCTCGGGCCTCAGTAAGGTACAACACTCCATTGCCTCCCGACCCTCAGGAAGGTCGTCGTTTGTACAACTGCTCTTCCACTTACATGGGACGGATCAAGGCATCTATGCACCTTTTTAGAGAGAATGATCCTACAGAATTTTGGTCTCCGTCTCCAATCCTGAGGGTCATCAAGACCGCCAGAACGCCCAGTTCTTAGTGCTGGATATGCACTTTAAAACCTCGTAAAACCACAAGCGGACACCAGTCTTCCCCTGTAGGGCCGATCTATTATCTGAAGGAAATGTGCTCTTGGTATTATTTTCTGCATCTGGTTCTTCTGCGGTGTAAGGGATTAGGTGGTTGTACGTACTACAATCTAAAGTGTTCATACATTCTACGGAAGCAATACTCATTATTTTACAACCTGAAGCAGACCATCGCCTATGGCCTCGACAGGGACTCTTGTCCTTGGTTGAAGCCTTCGGCATGTAGAGAAAAAAGAATATGATATTACATGAATACTGGTGAGACTTCTTTTGTAGTTTTAAGAATTAATTTTATATCTGTTACCCAGGGTCATGAGTAAGCAACTCTGCAGTAAGATAAATCCTAACACGTTCAATGTTTACTGCCTCTCATAGAACCACACGTGATTATCTGGAGGTCGACAGTGTTTCGAAGGTCATAACTTGTTACTGCTTTACGATCTCTAACTGTGTCAAATTACACAGAAGATAATCATTTGAATGAACTGTGACAACAGACCAACAACTAAATGCCATTTCTCACACACATAATTCTCGGCTTTTGAATCTTAATCCAGGTCGTGTTTCACGTGATGATTTTGTCTCAATGTTTTGATAAGCAGATGGCTTCTACAACGCTGGTGCCACTGAGGTATTATGAAGGGAACTACCACGAACTACCACGATAAGGCTTTTGGGCCGTAACAGGTCAACAGCACTCATTTTCCTGTTTCTAAATGATAGTGTTATCAGAATCCAAGATGTCAGATAATTTCTGGCTATCGTCGCTGCATCACTCCTTGTCAAGTATCGATGACCCGGAATCATCTCAAAACACAGTGCCCTCGGCTGGGTCACAGCCACGCCACAATGACCACACATCGCTCTCGGCCGCTCGCCAGGATCTCATTATTGCAATTTTTCAGTCGGTTGCACGTGACTTCCTCCACAGGTCAATGGTTAATGCCCCTGGGTCAAAGGTCTTTACCTTTACAGTGAACTATTCATCAGTCTCATAACCTCGTCAGATAATGGGTTGAGGGAGAGATTAGCGGCTGATAAATGACCGTAAGGGCCATTACAGAGGCAACCAGTACCTGGATCTGTGAGGCGAAGGCGAACGATCCGTCTTGGCTTAATTCTGGCGTCTGTCTGTGTGGACGAGCCGCCCGCCCGTCTGACGGTGACCCAGGGGTCACCTGTTGTGTCGACTTCTGTTGTATAGTTACATCTTTAAAGAAAGTCACACAACTGACACTAAGGAAGTGATTAGAATCGAAAGTAAACATGTTGTTTGATTAGTGAACTGCTGCTTTAGAACGGCTACGAAGCTTCTGTTGTGCAGTTGCATTCACGACACAAAGCAGATATCTGGATCAACATTAAACACACGAACGATGATAATCATGATAATGATTAAAGGTTCTACGAGAAGGAGGAAGACTCCATCTAGCAAGAGGATTCCATGTAAGATGAAGGAGGCTCTGACTCCCTTCCGTCTGTCCCCGAATCTGCACCTGAGGCAACCAATATTCTCAAGACGTCCCTCTAAAGAGATGCATTGAGGAGGTAAAGGTTGAATTTCCCAAGGAATCTACATCTGAAAAGAGCCGAGATCATGACCCTCCTGAAGCCCAGCACCTGGGAAGTGACATTATCGCGTTGTAAGACCATCACTCATGGGTCGTTCGTGTTCGCTAGATACCTTCCCGAAGAAGTTCTTGCTATCGCTGGGAGAGACGAACCACTGCACCACCAGAGACCATCTTATCTGATGTCTGTCTCGATCACTCACCACCTTCTTCTCCTCCTTCGCACCCACCTCCCGACTATGGTCTTCCCGGTCCGTCGCACCTACACACCCCTCCATAGTCGTCCCGGTCCGTCGCACCTCTACCAGAGAACACGGACGCTTCAGGTCAGTAGTCACAAGCCATTGTTTATTATGACCCAGTTATAAATATCACCTCGGACTATTCCTTAGTAACCTGAGAGGCTGCAGGGCTGTCCCGACCACATTAGCTGTGGTGGTAAAAGCTTTGCCCTACCATAAGTGTGGCACAGGGTGGTGGATGTCCCCCATTAGGATGGAGGAGGAACCCAATGTGTCACCAACATAAAAATATAACGTCAGACATGAATGAGATGAACCCACTATGACGTCATAGATATAAATATTTACTTGGAACAAAGACGTCCACCCATCATGACCTTAAAGACGTAAATAGTCACAAAGAACAAAGAGAACCGTCCATCGTGACGTTAAATATGTAAACAGAGTCAGAGAACAAAGGACTCGACCACCATGACGTCAAAGATGAAAAAGAAAACAAAAATCGGCAAAGAACAAGAGATCGGGAGACATAACTCCGTATATAAAAATAACCAGAAAGAGCGTACAACGTACGTCAACTATGACGGAAGAGATGTCGAGTTGAAACATTACATAAAGGAACCGAACCGAGAGCGAAGAGGCGTTAGGTGTGAGATTCAATCTTGAGCTTACCTGAAGGAACACGTTTGTAGGAAAATAATCCATATGTATTGGGTACAACATCCCTTCTTAGTTCTGCTGAAGCCTGGATGATCAGTGCTGTTCTCCCCCGTCGACCGCCATGGCCTCGTAAAACACAGAGGCCGCGTCTAGAGTCCGACCCCAGTACAAGTAACGGTGGCTTCCCCCAAGGAGTTCATCTTGGGCCAACACTTGTTCCCATGCGCTTCAGTGATTTGAGTTGTATATTAAATGCCCCTTTAACTGTCGATTGTGGGTCTGTTACTAATCTGTCTTCATTAAACTGACAGAAAATCTCGACGTTTACTGCCAATAACCGACTGACTGTTTGTTTATTTGCCCGTCAGTTTTTGTTTCCTGTAATGCCACATTTACCAGATAATTGCTGACTCTTCATTTGTTTCTTCTAAGCTTCATGTAGCTTTAGAGACGAGACTGGGAATTAGGAATCGTAAATGTGTCCACATCAGACAGATTGTTTGAGACTTCCCCTGCCACACAGCATGGAATACTTCGTTTAGGAAAGGAGGCCAAACCTTGCGGGTGTTCACCCTACTTTCTACACGAACTTATTGCCCGAAGATCCCCTTCTGGAACCCCCGCAGCGTTCAGGATGCCAGCCACGTCCGCTGGACGGGACCACAGTTCAAGAAGTGTGGTCGTATTGTGTGTGTGTGTGTGTGTCTGTGTCTGTGTGAGGTGACCGCAGGACTTTATAATGTTATTGTTATCCAAATGGCCCAACTTTCTGACATTTTAGGTTTCTCGATAATGGGAGAACACAGGCGAACGATGCTGTAAGCCTGTGTTACTGATATGCTAATTCTTTTCCACCTTTTCCTTCTTCATCTCATAATTCAAATTATTAAGTCTTGAAGCCAATTAACTTCGTGTACAACATGAGCTGCCTGGGTAGAGTTATCTAGATAATTAATTTTACGCTTGCTTAACCTTTTGTAAAAAAGAAAAAAGATGATGAATTAAATGCCCTACGCAACGATATATATATATATATATATATATATATATATATATATATATATATACCACTACACCTCGAGAATCGAACCCGGTTTATCTGTGTGGCGGCCAGGAGCCTCACCCCCAAGCCACGATAAGTTTACCCAGCATCTCCCCCACAATCACTGGCAGATTCACGGATCACGTGATGCGTCACGCATCCTTACGAGGTGGATATCTTGCCACTATCGCGCTGGACCAGAATGGAAGGAAGGAAGGAACGCTCTTTAATCGACTCCTAAGCTCATCGTGGTCCAGGGGTTAGGCTTCCTGGCTGCATTACATTTATTGCTTACGTTCTTATGTAATCCAGTTATTGTTACTCAACCTTTGTAAACACTCCACTTACTATGTTACTTGTTACGTAGTTCAGTCATTAAGGCTCAGTTCCTGGACCTTTTGTGCACTGTCACCGACCACACGATGGGGACGAGTGTACAATAAATTCTCTGCTATCACGTTAAAAATCAAGAGTGTGGCTACACAGGTTGGCTGTACTGCAGTACCTCACACACCACAGAGAAGCTGATACTGAGCACAAAGTTTCGCTTGAAGTGTATATTATGTATTTGCTTATAAACACAGAAGATCATCCTACATACATAGCGTTATCCATGAAGAGGTGTTATCGGACTCTGCCTGCAGCTGGATACATTGTGGGTGAAGATTTACACCCGGTCAATTATCATCATCAGTGGATTAAAAAAGGATGGCATTGTCTTCGAGGAACTGCTCGCTTCAAAGTACTCCTTCACTCCCCAGCTTCTGACTGTAGCGCCGCCCCGGAGCTGGGGAGCCCCATAGAAGGGGGCCCTGTGGTTACATATCAACATGACCACATAAACTCCCAGCTGTAGTGAGTGGGTCATCATGTATGGTGCACCGCTCAACACATGGTAAAAGCCACATGTCGCTGGGTCAGGTCCGCTACGCTATAAACTCAGCCGTGATAAGCCATCTACGGCGTAGGCATCCCGACTCCTCAGCAGGGAAGACAACCGCCTGACTAAACATCCAGACATTATTAACCACCTCAGCAAAAACTGGAACTCCAGAGTTTCACCCGCCATCTTGTCTTGCCCGCCCGTATCGCTAAGCGCTTCACGACTCCACAACATCCGGCAGACACAGCCAGCAGCCATCCAGCCCCGGGATGACTCCCCCTCGTTAATCTGTCACGTGGCAGCCATCACCAGCATCACGTACCACGTGGCAGCCATCACCAGCATCACGTACCATGTGGCAGACAGCACCAGGATCACGTACCACGTGGCAGCCATCACCAGCATCACGTACCACGTGACAGACAGCACCAGCATCACGTGCCACGTGACAGACAGCACCAGCATCACGTACCACGTGGCAGACAGCACCAACACTAACCTAAATCGTGGCAGACGTTACCAAGCGTCACCAGTGGCAGATACTGTCACGAACACACGAGGGACGAGGGAGAACCGTAACATTCCCCATCTGTGTCACAGCGTTTGATGGCTGGCCGCTCTGCATTCCCCGATGGTTATCTGTGTGTGTGTGTGTGTGTGTGTGTGTGTGTGGTTCCTGTTTGTATGTGTATGGGAGAGACGTAAAGACAGAGATAGATGTATATATTCGTGCAACATATCCATTCTATGAGCAGACAACATTAACTGTATAACAA
>JAUUDZ010159380.1:6166-18498 GCA_032361705.1 Panulirus versicolor | reverse complement strand
CTTCTCCCTGAGACCCAATTGTCTAATGATGTTCTCACTAGCTTCTTTTTCATATCCAACTATAATCATAGATTGATTCCAGTTCAGTGTTGGTTTCTGTGCTTATTCCAGCATCAACACACCTGTTGCATGCATTGAGGTACTTGAGTTTCCAAACTTTAATGTTACCTGGCTCAAGGTCTGTCTCCCAACTACCACACTTATTTGTTTCACCTACTGCTCCCTAATTCTGCAAACTTTGTATCTTTCTTTCTAAACTTCTACCACGAGACTGTGGCATCCTGTCACTCACACGTAGGGAATTATGAAATTCCTCCAGTACAGATGGTGGGGATTGATGCCTCATGCTCTCCATTCTCAATGAGCTAGAACAAATTATCTCCCATCCTACTCATATTCCTGACCACTATGGCCACCTTTCTAATATTCTGGATCTCTTTTTTCACCTCTGATCCTTCATGCAGTAACTACACAATTTCACCCCTAATTGGTTCATATGACCACACATATATGTATCTATTTTGATGACACCTATCCCTCCAGTATCCCCTTCTAAATGTAAAGTTTGGCACCTCAACAAAGGTGACTGGAAGAATGGAATAACTTAGAAAAATTCTTTTGACATTTCTAGGGTAAATTGCAGTCTGTGTTGATGCTTCTGTCTCCACCAAACACACTTAGGTAACTGATATGGGAATGGAGGCATTTACCCTCTCTTCCTCCAAGATAACCTTTTCTTCCAATGTATGGTTCAACCGTTTCTGCTCGAGGTCATTCAGGCACAGGATCAGGCATATCAGGCATTGAAAAAGTCACTAGATTCTTGAATTGGAAATTGGCAATTAAACCTTCACTAACAGACGATGTGTTCAATATCTAATGTGCTGTTTAGAGGATCAGTTTCATTAGGTGGGGCAACTCACAGCAGTCTCTTTCAGAAATGCTAGCTCCTGGGGAGCAATGATTTCAAAGATACCAATTATAGGCCTTTTGTAGCTACCTAAGGATGTCAGTTCCTAGATCAAAATGTCAGATTTTTCTTGGCCATCTTACACAGTATAACAGGTAAAAGAAGAGAATGAATTACTTAAAAGTACAAGTATTTTACAAAATATGTTCATTCTATATTTCTTTACATTTATGAACAATGAAGTAAATTAATTACTAACTTTGCTATCTATTAATCAAATTATTAGTTGTTCATATGATATTTTTCACAACTCATCTGATACTTCTGACAACAAGCCCAAGAAATCCACTTTTAACAAGAATTTAAGAAAAGATTTCAGTGAGGTACATTGGGATCATCCTCTTCACTTGGAAAACCACCATACTTTGGAACTAATAACTGTGGGTATTTACGAAGCTTAATCTCAAACTTATCTGAATCCTCATCATACTTTCCTACCCTTAAGAGAACAATACGAGAAATATTCAAGAGGTCTGGATTTATGCTGGATACGTTCTTGACTACATCCAATTCATCTCCTTCATGCACCTGTAAAAAAGAAAAGAAAAGTGAAAGTGTAAGTAAACAGATACATACATTAAAGTATAAAGCAAATTAATTTATGAGGAAAATAAATTGTAAACAGCTAATGTGATTCTAATATTCTAAAATGGAACTGAAAGGAAAAAAAAGGGAAAAGAGAAATACATAAATGATAATTTTCTAATTGGTTTCAAGTGTTCATTTAATGATAGATTGCTAAGCTGTAAGTTTTCTAGGAATGTGACTACTGCAAAATGGGAGCTCCTGATAAGTGGGAAGTGCATTGGCATATGCATGAATGTTGGAGTCATCCAAATTAGAGATAAAACATAAGAGAGTAAAAGAAACAGCATCATGGAGATGAGAATGAAAGGTAGAATGAATAAACTGTTAGTAATAGTTTTGGCCAAAGATCAGAAAGACTTATCTGTGGAAAAAGATAACGACACACCCTATGGAAAAGAAGGTGCTTCAGATTAGCATACATGAAACGAAGGGAAGAGAGTTCTGGTCAGATATCCCTAGTTCCTTGCCAGAGTGGCCTTGAAACATGAATGGCCAAACAAAGGAATGGATATATATATGGTTTTGAGGAAGACATAGACATGCCACCATCCTTGCATCAATAACCTTTGTTATGTTCAGAAGAGGCATAAAGAATCACCTAAGTGGAGGCAATAACCTTTCTAAAAGATAAAAATGTTTGTCCTGTTAGCACCAATAAAATTCTAGAAAACATTGAAATGGAACAGATGAGGATATAACATCAAAATACAATCTGAAACAAAATTAAGAAGATGAGGAAGGAAAATAAGGTCAAAAGAGAACAGGAACATCTAGACAATAAAATATACAAGTGACAAACCAGAGTCAACATATGCAAAAAAAAAAAAAAATAATGCCAATGGATAAAAGATAAAAAGTAAAGAATGTGCAAGAAAATTTCTATGATAATCTTAAGTAATACAGCTGGGTGATGAAAGAAGACTGGATTTCTGGAGGGTTATAATTGTGAAGTGGATATTCATAAGAATTTTATTCAAAGATGCTGAAACAAAAACAGGGCAAAGAAGTATGTATTGAATACCATAAGAATAGAGAAGGAATGACTATGAAACGCCCAGAGGTATGGTGAGGGAAAAACAACGGGAAGCAAGTGATCTCTGTACACAGAGTAACAATTTAACTAACATAAAATAAACTGAAAAAATAATACTCATACCTGATTACTCTTTTTAAGAACCTTGTCTCCATTAATGCGAATTTTACTTGCATAGAATGCTGTCTCCACCTTACTGAAAAATTAAAATAATTCATTATCCACATGAAATCCCAACCATATGAAATAAGGATGTTAATGGTGACACTTTCTATTAAGGCATGAAGATTTTGTTGTACCAAAATGTTTTCTCATTAATTCTGATAATTAAGATTCCCAAGAGATAAAAGATCCAAAACTTACTTCCGAGACATGTTAAGCCCTGCCTTAAGAATGGCATCCATTCGTAAAGAAGGTACTTTTATCCTCACATCACGGAAACCTGATCCTGATTCTACCTCAAAATCATCATCATAATCACTGTCATCTTCATCAGTAAACTGTGGAGAAAAAATACAACATAATACATTATCTATTATTTATTTATATTCATTTATATATATTCATACTTTATCACTGCTTTCTGCATCAGCAAGGTAGCGCCAGGAAACAGAAGAAGAATGGCCCTATCCACTCATATGTACACACACACATATATATATATGGTTGTTTAATTTGTTTATGGATGGGGTAGTAAGGGACGTAAATGCAAGAGTTTTGGAGAGGGGCAAGTATGCAGTCTGCTAGGGATGAGAGGGCCTAGGAAGTGAGTCAGTTGTTGCTCACTGATGATACAGCACTGGTGGCTGATTCGAATGAGAAACTGCAGAAGTTGGTGACCGAGTTTGGAAAAGTGAGTGAAAGGAGAAAGTTGAGAGTATGTGAAGAAGAGCAAGGTTATTAGGTTCAGTAAGGTTGAGGGAAAAGTTAATTGGGATGTAAGTTTAAATGGAGAAAAATTAGAGGAAGTGAAGTGTGCTAGATATCTGGGAGTGGACTTAGCAGCAAATGGAACCAAGGAAGCAGAAGTGAGTCAAAAGGTGGGGGAGAGGTCAAAGGTAGTGGGAGTGATGAAGAATGTATGGAAGGAGAGAACACTATCTTGGAGAGCAAAAATGGGTATGTTTGAAGGAAAAGTAGTTCTAACAATATTGTATGGTTGTGAGGCATGGGCTATAGATAGGGTTGTACAGAGAAGGGTGGATGTACTGGAAATGAGATGTTTGAGGACAATATGTGGTGCGAGGTGGTTTGATCGAGTAAGCAATGAAAGGGTAAGATAGATATATGGAAATAAAAAGTGTGTGGTTGAGAGAGCAGAAGAGGGTGTATTGAAATGGTTTGGACAGATGGAGAGAATGAGTGAAGAAAGGTTGACAATGAGGATATATGTGCCAGAGGTGGAGAGAACAAGAAGCAGGAGACCAAACTGGAGGTGGAAGGATGAAGTGAAAAAGATTCTGAGCAATCGGGTCCTGAACATACAGGAGGGTGAGAGGAGTGCAAGGAATAAGTGAATTGGAACGATGTGGTATATTGGGGTTGATGTGCTGTCAATGGACTGAACCAGGGCATTTGAAGCATCTGGGGTAAACCATGGAAAGGTCTGTGGGGCCTGGATGTGGATAGGGAGCAGTGGTTTTGGTGCGATACACATGACAGCTAGAGACTGAGCTTGAACGAATGTGGCCCTTTTTTGTCCATTTTCCTGACGCTACCTTGCTGACGCAGGGGGTAGTGATGCTGTTTCCTGTGGGGTGGGGTAACACCGGGAATGGATGAAGGCAAGCAAGTATGAATATGTATAAGTGTGTATATGTAAATGTGTATATATGTACAAGGGCCATCTTTCATCTGTTTCCTTGCGCTACCTCGCTTATGCGGGAGACAGCAACAAAGTATAATAAATAAAAATATAAATGTATATGTCTGTGTATGTATATATATATATATATATGTATATACGTGTATGGGCATTTATGTATATATATGTGTATGAGAAGAAAAGGCCTCATATGCTGACATCCATTCTGTACTTGTCAACAGTAATAAACCAAAGCCATAGCGACTTATCCACAACTAGGCCCTACAAACCTTTCTATGATTTCTATTTCATATGCCCTGGTTCTGTCCACTGACAGCACAATGCCATTTGTTTACTCCATCACTCCTATTCACTCTATCCTCTACATTCCTTCCACCCAACTCTTATGTTCAGGCCTCAAGCACTCAATACCTTTACACTCCATCCTTCCATCTAAAATTTGGTCTCTCCCTTCTCCTTGTCCTTTCCACTTATGAGACATATATCCTATATGTCAACTTCTCACTCATTCTTTTCTCAAGTCCAAACCATTTCAGAACATCATCTTCAGCTCTCTCAACCCTAATCTTCTTATTACCACCCCTCTCCCACCCTAGTATTACTTATCAAACCCTCTTTACACTGCACACACACACATATATAGATATGTTTGCCATTTCCTGTTTTAACGAGGTAGTGCTAGTAACAAAAGAAAAAATTACCTCATTTTCTCATACACACACTCTAGCTGTCATGTCAGTATTACAATGCTCCTATGCACAACCAGGCACCATGCCCCAATAGTCCCCTCTTATCTTTGTACTAACAAAGCTGCAAATCATGCAAAACAGAAAACTTTTCCTAACAACCCATCAATCACAACACTTTCTTACAGGCCCTCATCCCACCTTCCACTTGCCACATGCAAGCAAGCAATGCTTCTCAAAATACCTCCTAATCCTTGCCCACTCCTAGATTTCTATACTTTTACCTTTTGCCATTATCCTCCCAATTTCTTCTGGTATCCTCCTCACACAAGCCTCTTTTCCAAGCTCATTCACTTTGTCCAACCTCTTCCCACCCATATGATTTCCTCTTCCTAAGCTTCAACAAACTTTCAACTAAACCTCCACTCAGAAGTGATCATACATCCCACCAGCTGCCCCTCTTAGCACATTTATATGCAAATGTCCCTTGTTAGTAAGTATTACACTTGAAAAATCACAGCAAAACTTGAAAAACCTCACCTTGTTGTTGGAATGATGGTAGAAATATTCCAACATTAAATCCCCCTGCCACTAAGGATCACATGACCACTTGCTGTGTCGTCTATGTATTTGTTGAAATACAGTGCCATTTTCATGGTGCTCAATCATGGGTGTGACTGGTGTATTTTGACTAGAATATTGAAACGTATGGTAAATCATAAAAGCTGTTTAAGTTAGGTGAGGTTTTCATATTTTCTACTTTTACAAGTGTATTACTACTTTCACTGAATTAACCACATATTTTCCATGATACACTACTAAAGCCTCACTGAATGTCATTCAGTAAAATATAATGCTCTGCAACTGTTAAGATATTAACTAAACATCATCTTACCACTGCAGAACAAACTCAACATCCAAAGTTAATAGCAATACATAACTAATCTAGACCTACCATTTTACCTCATACGGATCATCCTTACATTTCCCCTTCATACACTTAACCCTCATTACTATCTCCTTATTTCATATAAATCAATATTTAAGATATAATGCTCCACATATGTTACTGTATTCTCTACATCTTGCACTAGTGTTGCTGACAAAATTCATTCGATAGCATGAGCTAACAGCAATGCAGAGTTAAACCAGACTTTAGACTCTTACTTTAAACTTGACATAAATGGAAAATTTTTACTTTTACCTTCATATGCCTAGCAAAACTTATGGTCCATTTTTGTGTCTACCTTTACATGCTGAAATATACTTATGCCTTGAGTTTCACGTAGTAGTCCAAGAAAAAGACATGCATGATCTAGGTTTATGATCTGTTGCATTTTTTCTGGAATAGTTCATGTCACAGTAAACAGTAATTTCAGAAGGTAAACTCTTTCAATTTTCAGTCACATAATTTTTTTTCAAAGCCAAACAACTCTTAAAGGTATGGTTAACTGGGACTGGGAAAATGAGATATTCACTAATAATAATAATGTATAAAAATGGTTTGGTCACATGAAGAGAATGAGTGAGGAAAGATTGACAAAGAGGATATATGTGTCAGAAATAGAGGGAATGAGGAGAAGTGGGAGACCAAATTGGAGGTGGAAAGATGGAGTGAAAAAGATTTTGAGCAATCAGGGCCTGAACATGCAGAAGGATAAAAGGCGTGCAAGGAATAGAGTAAATTGGAACGATTGGTATACCAGGGTCAATGAGCTGTCAATGGATTGAACCAAGGCATGTGAAGCATCTGGGGTAAACCATGGAAAGTTTTGTGGCACCTGAATGTGGAAAGGGAGCTGTGGTTTTGGTGCATTATACATGACAGATAGATACTGAATGTGAATGAATGTGGCCTTTGTTGTCTTTTCCTAGCGCTACCTCGCGTGCATGCAGGGGAAGGGGGTTGTCATTTCATGTGTGGCGGGGTGGCGGTGGGAATGAATAAAGGCAGTAAGTATGAATTATGTACATGTGTATATATATGTACATGTCTGTGTAGGTGTATACATGTATATATTGAAATGTACAGGTATGTATATGTGCATGTGTGGATGTGTATGTATATACATGAGTATGTGGGTGGGTTGGGCAATTCTTTCGTCTGTTTCCTTGCGCTAACTCGCTAACGCAGGAGACAGCGACAAAGTATAACAAAAAATAAAATAAAAATAAATAAGTGTGTTCTAATGTGGCAAATGACGGGGGGTTAGCAACCTATTTCCTGTGTGGCAGGGTAGAGACACAAATGAATGAAGGCAAGCAAGTATGAATATGTATATGTGTATATATGTATACGTCTGAACATGTGCATGTATATGTGTGTAAAAGTTGATATGTTTATGTAAGTATATGTGCATGTATGGGCGTTCATGTATAAATATGTGTATATGAATGGATGGGCCATTCTTTGTCTGTTTCCTAGCACTACTTCGCTGATGTGGGAAACAGCAATTAAGTATAATAAATGAACAAATAATACATAAATTGCAGTAGGTCATGGTGGTGCATGTGATCTAGTATCTGCTGATAAATATGAAACACGAGAAGTCCCAAATTGGACATATTGTTCCTTCTTTCCTCGAGATAATCAACAAATAAATAAATCTTTTTTCATACATGCTCACCATTTCCCATGTGAACAAGGATTAGGAGGCTTAATAATAGTCCAAGTTGCTACGATGATGTCTGATTTTCAGGCTTAGTTCTTGGGTCGCATGATTTAAATGAAGACACAACTGTGCGCTTGGTGGGGATGACATTTCCCTAGCATTAACTTTCAAGTCATCAACAATAACTTGTGAGTTGTTACAACTACAATGAGGGAGATGACACAGAGAGAAACTAGTGATGAGATTCATGCAACTCTAGTTGCTGGCTTGCAGAATCTGGGAATCGACAAGCAGCAGATCTACACCTTAGCAATACATAACGATTGTAATGTCATCAAGGTAGGATAACTCAGGCAAAACCATGAGGAAAAAATGGCAAAGGGCAATGCAGAAGGTGGTAAATGTGATGATGATGATAAAAATCACTGTTGGTGAGAATTGTATAAAGTATGACAAGGTTGATCAAAAAATGTTGGAGGAAGCATAAAGTAGTGTCAGAACAACAGCTGATGACACGATAATTGCTCAGTTTGTTAACCAAACCCTTCAGCTCAGTGTGCATGACATCATTAGAGATAATGACCACATTACAAAGCTGCTTGTTCGAGTTTGCAAGATGGTGAACAAAACACAGAAAGAATATGAGGTTGTTGTTCAAGCAAAATTGAAAGGTGTTACCAAAATTGGATGTGAGACCCAGTTAACAGAAAGCCATTCCTGGACCAAATGGCAATCACAAATGAGTCTCCTTCGGGGAAGTTTCAAGGATCTACTGCAAAGTTTGAAGCCAGTTCACAAAACCACAGTAACACTTTAGCTAAGGAATCTTTGCAAGTACTTATGAAAGATATTACTAACTAAAGATACCAGAATCATCTCAACTGCTATATTCAAGGCAAGGCTCTATGCAGTACAACTAGATCCCAAGTTCCCATGCCTTCTCAAAGAATCACATAAGATTAAGGTCAAAAAGCACCACAGTGCACTGTGGAAGAGGATATCAAAGTTGGAGATACAGAGTAAGATGATGGGGGTTGCACAGGTGCAGGACAATAAGAAGTATTCCTCAGATGGGAGTGAAGGCATAGATTCAGACGGCTTCAAAGACCTTATCAATCAACTACAGACCACAAATAAGAAGAGAGAGGCTTTGGAGATGGCAAGTGCAAATGGATATGGAATCAAGAAAATTGCTGAAGACTTTGATACACTCCATATTGACTCCAGGAATGATCAGTTTAAATGGAGGTAAAATGTTTCAAACCAAGAGGTTAAGAAACTGGCCAAAGTGACAGTGTCACTTCCAGTCATGTAGGAGAGTGTTCAGCAAACAATTTCTTGTTTGCACTATATCCATGATGAACTTAGGAGTAGAATGTTCCAGCAATGTAACACTTAGGACTAAAATCAAAATTTATGTATGTAAACTGTAAGAAAAAGCTTCTGGCCATAGGCTACATATTTCAGAATTTGGAGAGGAGAAAAAGCAAAAAGCAAGAATACATTTGCTTTTGCTTTTATCCTCCTTTTCTCTCTTTTTGGGGTATGATATTAGGTACAATATCATGGTAAGATACTTTACCATAATAGTATATTGAGAAACGTACTTACAGGTATGGTATAATATTTCTCCCCAGTTTGAATTAATAAAAGAGACATAATACTGTAATGACAACCTTGGTGTCCACTAGGGACAAGAATAGTGTTTGACAGCTCCTGGTAACAGAGACTTGGTAAAAAAAGTTTCTTTCAATGTATTGAGTTTGTTTTCTTATTATTCTCTTACTTCATACAAAGGCACAGTAGTGATGGCATATAACATAATCTATAAAATAATACACTTTCCACACTAAACCTCATTTTGAGGGAGATCGGTTACCAAGTATGGCAAGAATAAGGAAGGATTTGTTTGTTTCCTTACACTGTAAACTGTACCCTTATTTCATACACAGATACGGCATTACTAGTGAAAAACATGAATAAAAGAAAACAAAATACAACAGATACATATACAGGTACGAGATAAAGTGACTTGCATGTATAAGAAGGATGTTGTAGGAGCCATTTCTCTGGAAATATTCTAGGTATTTACATATAACCTGTAGTGAAGTTCTCCATTTCACTAGGATTGCAAAGAGAAAATCAGGCACTCCTGTTACATGATTTCTTCTTATATATAAGAACGTGCCCACTGGGGACACTTCTCTTTCCTTCTAAAACAATCCATCACTAAAATCGCTTGCTCTGTAAGTCACTTATTTCTTCACAATTTTCATTTTATTCTTCACTTTCCACACCAAATAATACTTATCATAACTGTTCCCAGCAATTTAGTTCATCCTAAAACCTACATACTTTCGATGTCATCACCAAGCAAGCATGACCTTCAGTTGGACAAACATCCACTTATGATGGTGGCTGTGGGGGGTACTGAAGACAGCAGAATTCTTCAAGCACCCTCCTAGTGATGGAAGAAGTCTGTACAGGATATTAACCGACTGACTGTGGCTACTCTACATATTCAGTGTGTCCCCAACATGGCATTCTTCAATTATCATAACCAAGTAATTTGTTTTGTTGTAGCATTCGAAAGAGCCTTTTCCTAAAGATAATATCATAATATACATAATGACATAGTAGAACATTACTTACCTGTGTGGTGAGCTTATCGAATGAATAAAAGTTCTGGCCACAACACTGTTAGACATACAATGTATCCCTCCTCAATGCATAATGTAAACACATTCCATACACAATACTGTTATCATGTTGAAATTTTTATTTATGTAAATATATTTTCATGCCTGTTCACCGTTTTCTGCGTTTGCAAAATAGTGCCGTACCGTATACAAACAAAGATATGGCCTCATTTGATCACATCCACTCCTTAGCTTTCATGTGCAATACACTAAAACTAGTCCCATACCCACAACCAGGCCCTACAGACCTTTCCATGGTTTCCCCGACTGCTTCACATGCCCTAGTTCAGTCCAATGAAAGCATACAGCCCCCTATAAAAATCAATCCAATTCACTCTATGCCATGCACATCTTACACCTTCCTGCATGTTGAAGCCCCAAGCATTTGAAACCTTTTCCACTTCGTCCTTCCATATCCAATTCGGTCTTCCCACTCTCCTTGTCCTCTACATTTCTGAAACATATACCCTCCCCATCCATTTCTTCTTACTTGCTCTCTCCTTATGTCCAAATCATTTCACCATACCCTCTTCAGCTATCTCTACCATACTCTTCTTATTACCACACTTCTCACTTAACCTTTCATTCTTTACTAAATCAACCTTCCTCAATATTATGTATTGTCCTCAAACATCACATTTGCCCTCCTTTGAACACTGTTCCCATGAGTTAAAGCCTAGCATTCATAACACTATCAGGACTACTATACCATCAAACATGCCCATCTTTACCATCACAGATAGTGGCCTCTTTTTCCACATATTCATTAATGTGCCCAGGACCTTCAATCCCTCACCACCCTATGACTCACTTCTGGTCCCTCGTTTCCATTGGCTGCCATATCCACTCCCAAGTATCTAAAACACTTCTCTCCATTTTTCAACTCAAATATCAACTAACCTGTCTCTTTGCTCTCTTGTACTTAGTACCCTTGCTTTTATTCATCTTCAGTCTTATCCTTCTCTTTCACACACTCTCCCTTACTCATAAGCCACACTCAGCAGTTTTTCATTCAAATCAACCCTAAGTGCTGTGTCATCAGTAAACAGTAACCGACATCTCCCAAGTCCACCTACTCCTGACAAACTTCAGACCTACCCCTCTTACCAATACCAATGCATTCACCTCTTTCACTATCCCTATCCATAAACATATTAAACAACCAAATCGAAATCATACACCTCTGCCACAAACCCACCTTCACCTGAAACCACTCACCCTCCTATCTAACTACTTGCACACACAACTTATTCTCACTAAAAAACGCCTCACTGCTTCTAGCAACTTTCCATGCATGCCATATACACTTAACATCTTCCATACAGCATCTCTATCAACCATATCATATGCTTTCTCCAGATCCAAAAATGCAACATATGAATCCCTCTGTATTTCTAAGTATTTCTCACAAATTCTTCAGAGCAAACATCTGATAAACACATCCTTTATCACTCCTGAAACCACATTGCTCCTCCCTAGTCTGATGCCATACAAGCCTTCATCCTTTCAGTCACCACTCTCCCATACAATTTACGCTCAAACTTATCCTGCAATCTGAACATTTGCCTTTATCCTACTTGCCTTTTTATACAATGGCACTCGAAAAAAATTCTCCCAATACTTAAGACACCTCACCATAAGCCATACAGACACTGAAAATCCTAGCCAATCATATGACAATAGTCAACCCCTTTCTAAAGTAATTTTACTGCAATACAATCCACTCCATCTGCCTTGCCACATTCTATCTTATGCAAGGCTTCCACCACCAGTCCAATGAAAGCATACAGCCCCCTATAAAAATCAATCCAATTCACTCTATGCCATGCACATCTTACACCCTCCTGCATGTTGAAGCCCCAAGCATTTGAAACCTTTTCCACTTCGTCCTTCCATATCCAATTCGGTCTTCCCACTCT
>JAUUDZ010159269.1:0-18057 GCA_032361705.1 Panulirus versicolor | reverse complement strand
AGGGATATCTCTGTATGATTTGGTTTAAGGGGGTTTGTCACACTTTGTGTTCATTTGTGATTAGATTGTCATATACTGACCTTGTATATGAAAAGTTGATAGAATACCAATATAGGATTTTGGCTAGACATCATTCTCATGACTCATTCTAGTGTGATTATGAGTTGTGCATATTTTGGTGATTATTTAGTTTTACCACTCAGTTTTGTGCCCATTTTTATGTATGCAGAGAAAAATCATAAGTAGTGAGAAACATTCAAATAGTTATGAAAAGAAAAATATTCAGCAAGAAAGATCAAAATTTTTTTCATTTACTGCAATGTTTATAAAAATAATTTTACTAATACAAATGGGTGTATTACATGACTATTAGATTCATTGTTACATTTAGTACTGTTGGTATTTTGTGTTAATTTTTACACACTATGTAAAAAAAAAATTGTCAAAGAGCAAGGTTTCTTTCTTTGGCTCATGCTTTTTTGTTGAGGGTTTTTATGCTTAGCTGGAAAATGACGTACATTATTTCCATATATTGCCCATTATCACCCTTCAAGATCACTTGAAATGTCTTTTGTCTGGTGAAGTTAGGAAATGACCTCTTGGGATTTGGCATATAATTCTTGAAAGGTTATTATATAGAACCCTTTGTCTTCCATGAATTTCTGAGCCCTCCCCACTTTGGCCTTTTGATTTAAGACGGTAGGAAAGCCCTCCCCTTTGGTCTTTGATTGAAGACTAGGATGGAAGCTTGGAGAGTACTTGCAAGATCCTGCATGAAGAGAATATAAGGTTCAGTGGGAGGAGTTGGGTCTGGGTGATTAGAAGCAGAATCATCCCAAGTTGAAGTAGAGGAAAATTAGGTGCCAAAAGAGTGGCTATTCAATTGGAGAATCAGCTAAATATTTACCTTACCAGTTGGAAAGTTAGCTATACATTGACCAGGTCGGAAAAGAGAAGCAAATGATGAATTAATGAAGTTACTAAAGATGTTTTCGGTGAGAAATTAAACAGATTTTTCGGGAGAAGTCAAGTGGTCACACATCATTTCCTTGAAGGTTTGCTTGAAGTGAACAGTTTTAGAGTATTTTCAAGAAGAAATGAATGAAAAAATTTCAGGAGATAGGAAGATTTTCGTGACTTTCCCTGATGTATGAGCATCAGAGCAAGAGCGATTACACCATGGCTGCGGTGAGGATTTATCAAAAGATGAGACGTAGGACTTTACATTAGCCAAGATAATCTTCACTGTGTGTTCAACATCATACAAGGTTTCTCGGCCAAGGGAAGTTAGTAATGAAGGAGGCTGTGATGGCAGTTAAGTTCTACCAAACTGCCAAAACCGGCATTTCGAGGGGCGGATAGCGGATGGTCGTTCCCAGTTACAGAATTACGACTGGGGTGAGAGGACCCTGGGAGAGCACAAGTAGTGTGATCATAGTGAGGGAGTTCACACGTATAAAAGAGATTGTTTTGAAAGAGTGGTCGTGACGGCCGAAAACTCTTGCTTGGTGTTGGATTATCCGTTCCAAATCTTTAAGTAAAAATGAGAAAAGACCAGGATCATCACGGATAGAGCCTGACTAATCGTTCAGATGCATTTTGAAATCCACTACATTGAGGTTTTCAGCATCTGAATGTGAACAAAGTTTTGCGACAAGAAGTCAATTAGTCTAAGAGTTCTTCGTTGTAAGAATTAGGAAGATGTTTACGAAACGTAAAGTTTTAGAGGAGAGAGAAATTCTGAGCCACAGGACATCAAAGATAGAAGAATAAAGATCCACAAGGCGGACAGTGGGGTATTTTGCATCAGAGAAGGCTTTAACGCCACACTTGGAGCGGAAAGGACTTGAGAGATGAAATCTAAAGATATTCTAGAGGGGACGCAGCGTTGAACAGTAGGTTTTCAGAGAGAAGATCAGGGGAGAAGTTTTCTATAAGAGAAAGGTTATGTAGCTCAGCGCAGGAGAAATGAATACATCATATCGTGGACGATTGAAGTGGATCTCAATTGATTGATGTCAGCCAAAAAAGTTTCTGGAAACCATCCAGCCCTATTTGACTGCTGGCACCGTCCTCATTCAACAGCGGAGAATTTAGAATATTTGTTACCGCTAAAAAGAAAAAAGAAAGGGAGAAACGATTGTTAAGGATGAAGGGCATGTGTGTGTTATGTGTTGACATAGAGCATAGAGTTGCATGGCGTAGGCAACACTGGACAAACGGGCACCTCGCCCATACAAGCAAGTACATGCTCGAACAACCAGGCATCATACCGATAAGCAGTCATGGCCTGTGGAACCACCAAACCATCATATATATATTACCTACCATCACATTCTTAGTAGCCATCTGCATACAAAAACTGGCAGAGCCGTCAGGCAAGGCGTGCAACACAATTCGTTTACAACATTCAGCACAAGGATACTCTTTAGGTAAAATTACTCACCTTAATAGTACGGGTAAATATCGGAAAAACTGACAGTATATACACTATTCCCAGAAGCGTATCATGTTACCAGACTACTACGAGTCCCTAAAGACGTCTAAACCTGTCTACATCATCAGTGATTTTAATGTTACACGTAGAGGCCTCGGTTGCTGTGGCAGATCTAGGTGGCTGGTACCACGATAGCCAGCTGGTGAAGGTAGTCTGCTACAGTTTCCCTAGTACAGTGTTTAGCAGCGAAAAGGTTCTGTTTGTGGAGATGCGGGGCATCGATCCCCGTACCTCTCGCATGCTAAGCGAGCGTTCTACCATCTGAGCTACATCCTTCAAATAGATACTGTTTCCAGCTATAGGATTAAATTATAATGTCTAACAGTGTTTCCAGCACATTAGTTTGTTAACTGTAAACAGACGACCATGAATTAAAGAATGAACTTGACATAGCTGTAGATAATAGCGTATCATGTAGACCAAGGTCTTTGTATAATAAGAATTTAAGAAAATTTGATTAAACCTAAAGTATCATAATCAAATATAGCGTAAATTTAGAGTGAGGAACTCCTTAACTAGATCTTAAGAAAATCAGGAGCACCAAATATGATTGGTTCTCCAGATCAATTCCAATGGCAGAGCATTAGTTTTGCATGTGAAAGACCCCGGGTTCGATCCCTGGCACCTCCATTGACATGGGGGTGTAGCTCAGATGGTAGAGCGCTCGCTTAGCATGCGAAAGGTACGGGGATCGATGCCCCGCATCTCGACAAACTAAACCTTTTTGCAGCAATACACTGTACCAGGAATACTGCACCAGACCACTTTCACCTGCTGGTTATTATGTCACCTGTCATCTCGACCAGCCACAACAACAATACGTACCACGACCACTTCTCAGTCGAACATTTGATTTCACATATTGTACAAGTTGGTGCCCACAACATCATCGTTGTTTGTAGGTGAAACATTTCATCTATACTTAGAGGTGACTGAGCCTTTGCTAATGAATGATCTCACAACAGTGATTTAGATATATTTCATCTACGTCAACTGTGCAATAGAAATGTTGATCCTCAATGAACAGGAGCAATGATACTTGAGCTTTTTATTACTTATCATAAGAAATAACAAACCTGAGGTAGTTTTTTGACTATGAAGAGAGTAAAGTTGTTGTGTTAAAAGTAGAGGAATATCATCTCTGACACATGAATAAAGATAACCCGTAGGTGACAATTCAGCGGTTGTTGACAGAAAATGGAAAACAATATTCATTCATATTTTAAATCCTTCTACTTGGTGTCCTCTGTCTCCAACCATCCCTCACTTTCTGTCACGATGTTGTTGCGTTGTCTCTAAAACACTGATATATTTTGTCCTCTGCTCTCGTGATGTCTGCATGTGTCCCTGCCACTCTTGCCTGGCTGCTGATTGCCTTAGTTTCTGCATGAAGATCACCTAATCGAGAATCAACCATTATCATAGCTCTTTCTCCGTCGAACAGCGAAACTGTGAAACTCTTGTCGCTTTCATCTTCCCTACTTCCTATTGCCTATCTACCTTTAAGAGTCAGGTGTGTGAGTACCAGGGGAGTTGTGATTAGTTTCTGTTTTTTTCTGATCTTTGTCCATCGAAAAACACCATAACTGGGATATGTTTTTCCAATGACATGTCCGTCACTATAAAAGAAAAAATCAGACATAGCACATGAATATGAATTTTCTTAGATATCAACACAAAACATGCACACTCTTCACTCTCAACTATAATTGTTCCTATTATTCCCTCTTCTTTAAAAAGATGCCGCAACATTTTTTAGATTCTCCGGTGCCGAATAAAGAAGGAACCACCAGTCAAGGTTTGATTGGTTCCCAGCAACCCCTTGACCGGCATCAAGCGTCTGGGACGTACTTCACTCTTCCGAACACACGTCCACGACGTGGCTCTATCTATTTTTGCTACAATCGGATCTCATTATATAATCTCTCTACAACACACTTACATCCCGATTTTGTTCTTCCTGCATCCCAAGTGTTCAAAGCTTCGTGCTTTTACGTCATCAGATTCTTAACTTTAATCTCGACCGTCGTGTCTTCTCCAAAGGTTGCGTTTGCTTCTACTGTGATACAAAAACTCCCATTGTTTGTTTCGTGTATCTTCACTTTCTTATCTTTGTGCCATGTGGTTCAGAATTTCGCTATCCTCTACAACTTTCTTGTTATATTTTGTAAATATCCACCTATATCCTCTTTGACTATTTGACTTTCTGTCACATCCGAGCGCTAAATTCCTCTTTGCGGGGGATTTCATTGTACATTTCAATGACTAGTATCAAGCTCTATCCGTGTTGATTTGGCGGAGCCAAGCTCTTTCTTTATTCTTCCTTAACGATCTAGAACAGATAAACAAACATCCAACACGAGTTTCCCACCGTGACGATCACTGTCCCTTTAGACCACTGAAGATTCTCAGTACAATTACAATATTTGTGCCACCAGGTCCTCTGACCACAATCCTAATTCTAACTCTTGTATGTGGACACGACTGTTTTAAGCCCCCGCCTCGAAACGCCAACTTTGGCTCTTTGGGGAAGCTTACCAGTCATCCCTGCACGGCTTCTTTTCTAACTTTCCCAGAGACGGATATCAAATCGCTGGTCGGGAGGCCTCAAGTTGTGCCGAGTACATCATGGAGGTTATCATGGCTAGAATGGTGTCCTACATCCAATCTAATAAATAATTTTCTCTGTTGTCATAATTTGATCGCTCTTGCTCTGATGTCTTACACGTCAGGGACGGAGCCATTAAAACTATCTCTTCTAAAAATTTCTCCTCACATTCTTTTTTGGAATCACTGCAAAGCTGTTCAAGTCAAGCACACCTTTATAGCTTTGAGATGTGCGAACTTGACTTCTGATAAATCTTTATGTTCCTTTACCGAAAACATCTTCAGTAACTTCGGTACTTCAAAAATTTGCTCTTCTCTCCCGATCTGATCGGTCTATACCTAACTCTCCAATTGATAAAGCCCATCTTTTTGCTACTTCATTTTTCTAGAATCCAACTTTGATTTTGTTTCTTGTCATCTTAACATATCTTCTCCCATCAAACCTATTATTCATTATACCTCTATGAGCAAGACCTTCCAGGTACTCTTCCAGTTTCAGCTGGAAAAAGCGTATAGCTCAGATAGTCTTAAAGGAATGTCCCGCTAACCTAGCTAACTTATTCGCATGCCTATTTTGCTGTTGCCCAAAAACAGAGACATTTCCTTCTTTTTGGTAGTCTAGTCTTGGTGCGGTCCATCTATAAGAAACAAGACCACTTTAACCCTTACACCTATTGCCCCGTTGCTCCTACTTCTACCACCTACAAAGTGTTTGAAACTTTCCGTAACTCCCACTTTCTCAAACACTGAGAAACCCACTTCCATTTTTCTTATCACCAATGCAGATTTCTCAGTGCCTGGGATATCATGGAGCCCCAACAAGAGAACTGAGTGTTCGATGACTGGCAATGGAACGCCCTTCGTCTCATAGCTGTAAACGACAGGTTCTATACAGATCATTTCCCGTCAGTTTTAAAGTAACGAGACAGTTTCAAACTCGGAGATATATGAACATGAATATAGTACAATGAACCTGCACTTCCGTAGACCCTTCAACCTCCTTGCAACGGGACTCAAACCGGTGCCATTTGTGTGGGAGCTTGGGACGCTGACAACTAGGTCATGGTGCCTGATGGGATAAAGCCTCCCAGACACGAATGTAATACCATCACTGCTGGACGAGGGTGCTTCTGACTGCCGAGTTCCCTCCTTTCTTCCCATGGACCGCTGCACGCTTCTATTTATCATAGAAAGAGACAAGAGGAAAGAATAAGGTGTGAGGTACAGCTGAGAGACTGAACAAAAGTGTAGAATGTTCATATGTATGTTGCAGACAACACTAGATAAACAGGTGCTTCGACCAAGCAAAAAAACATTTGCTTGATCAAACAGACGTCATTTTGATTGGTAGCCATGGTCTTTAGAACCATCAAACTATTAAGTTTCCTCTGCTAAATCTACCTGCCATCTCAAACCTTATAGCCATATACATGCAAAAGTTGGCTTAGCTGTCAACAAGGCATGCAGCACAAAATTTCCCTTCGATTTTCAGTACTCGATTATGATTTCAGTAAAACTACTGAACTTAATGATACTGGTAAAACTGGAGGCATCTACCTAATTGCCAAGATATAATCATGTTAGCAGATTACTATGAGACCCTAAAGACATCTGAACCAGTCTATGTCATCGGTGACTTTAATGTTACACATAAAAGCCTCGATTATTGTGGCCGGTCTGGGTGGCGGGTGACATAATAACCAGCAGGTGAAGTTGGTCTGGTACAATGTACAATGTATTAGTTTGTGGAGATACGGAGAATCGATTCCCGTATCTCTTGCATGCTACACGAGCGCTCTACCATCTGAGCCACATCGCCACGTCCCTGGAGCTGACGGGAATCGAACCCAGAGCCTTTCACACACAGAACGAATGCTCTGCCACTGACTTGATTACAATGGACAAATGTATGCTTTGTGTAGACAAAAGTGTTGTATTTCATTCGTAAAGAATACTCTACGCAATTTTGTGAGAAGAAAAGGTGTAATGCTTAAATATACAGTAGAATGAAGATTAAAGAAAAAATTCCTAAGCTTAACAGACATTTTTTTTCTTTTCCTCTGTAGTTGAGCTATGGAATTATTTTTCAGTCAGAATGGTCCAAAGTCCTGTTTATAACTCATCTATTCTTGTATACATTAGAGTAAGTTTGTTGACTGTACACGCGTCATGCACTTTTTATGAGTGTACAGTAAACTTGTTACAGTTAATTCCCTAAATGGGTTGCAAGTTCTATCAAGAAAATAGATACATTTTCTATAGCCTAGATAGATATCTAGTTTCTCCTAGTTTCCTGATATTATTTTAGAGCATAACAACGAAAGGTTTCAGTCGTTTTCCATGGGAAATGAAAAGTTTCCTTAGCTGCTGTAGTGCTGTATTTGCAAGGGGGTGTAGCTCAGCGGTAGAGCGTTCGCTTTGCATGTGAAAGGCCCCGGGTTCGATCCCCGGCACCTCCAGGGTCATGGGGATGTAGCTCAGATGGTAGAGCGCTCGCTTAGCATGCGAGAGATACGGGGATCGATGCCCCGCATCTCCACAAGATGAACATTTTTGGAGCTATACCCTGTATGGTCCAAGAAAATCTGTACCAGACCACCTTCACCAGCAGGTTATCATTTTACCCGCCACCTCAACGGGCCACAACGACCATATTGGTCACGACCATTTCACCGTAGAACAGTATTTCACATGTAGCACACGTTACCTCCAACAACATCATGGAAGTTTGTAAGCACACCATGTGCATACAAAAGGATGCTAAGCATTTCATTTTCAAATCCAGATGATTTAGTCATTCCTAATGAATGCTCTAACAACAATACTTTATGTTTTTTTCTTCTGTATGTCAGCTGTTTAATAATAATGTAACCTTTCAGCTGATAGTAGCAAGCATTACGAGGTACTTATTACTTGTTGATGGAACCCAGAAACTTGTTGTATTTCCATATATAATCAGCAGAGTAAAGGTGCTGTGATGAGCAGATCATCTATGACACACAGGTATAGACAGAATCTATGAATAATTAATACCAAACATCAGCTTAAGCTGGAGGCTACAGTTCAGTCGTTGCTGAAAGAGAAACGAAAGTAACAAACCTAGTACACTGCTCTCATGTGTCCTTGCCACCCGAGAGGGCTATGACTTGGATGTATTTTGACCATGCGACGTCGGTCACTGTGAAAAAAAAAATCTCATTCCATGTAAATACTTTCAAGACAAAACATATCTTCTACCACTTCTGAAACCACTCTGCTCCTCCCAATCTGATGCTCTCATGCCTCTACCCCCTCAATCAATTCCCTCTCCTGCAATTTGCCAGATGTATTCAAAGATTTATATATCTGTTTTGAACACTCACTTTTATACCTTTTTCCTTCGTACAGTAGCACTATGCATGCTTTCCGCCAATCCTCTGGTACCTCACCATGATCCATGCATACAATGAAAATCCTTACCAACCAATGACGAACACAGTCACTCATTTTTTTATAAGATTCAACTTCAATACCGCCTTGCCACATTCCATCTCACGTAAGCCTTTCGCCACCTCATCTCTCTTCACTCTCCATGACTCTCACTTCTCTAACCACCCGACCCGAACAACTTTCATCTACCACCCTATCCTCCAACACATTCAATATTCCTTCATAATACTCACACCAGAGTCTCATTTCCTCACTACTTGTCAACACTTCCCCTTTTGCCTCCACTGATGTTCGTATTTGTTCTTCTTGCTTATTCACATTATTTACCTCAATCCGAAACATCTTTTTCTTCCTAAAGTTTACTGATACTCGCTCACTCCAATCCTTATTTGCCTTCTTTTCAACCTGTGCACCTTCCTCTTGACCTCCTGCCGCTTTCATTTATACGTCTCCCAATCATTTGCACTCCTTCCCTGTAAGTACCACAAACACCTCCCTTTTCTCTATTTCTCTAGAAACTTTATTTCTTCATCCCACCACTCACTATCCTTTCTAATCTGTCCACCTCCCACCTTTCTCATGCCACATGCATCTCTTCCACATTTCACCACCGCACCCGCAAACAACTCCCACTCCTCACCCTATCCCCTCTTGCCTCATTCACCCTCACCTTTTTCGATTCTGCAGTCAATGTCTCCTGGCGTTTCTTCACATAAGTCTCTTTTCCAAACCCATATACTCTTCTCACCGACAGTGATTCCTTTTTTCCGAAAACCTCTACAAATTTTCACCCTCGTCCCAACAAAATTGCCGTTAGACATCCCATAAGCTGTCCCTTTCAACACTTTTCATCCAAAAGTTTCTTTTTTACACTTCCCTCAGTCTACATGTAATCCAAAAATGCCCGCTAATCATCTCTCCTACTCACTTATACTTGAGTATGTCTCTCTTTTTAGAGTATGTCACTCTTTTTAGGCATTCCCAACCACCAGTCCTTCTTCAGCACACAACCTCACAAGCTGTTCACCAATTCAATTCTTATCACTGAATACCTCATGCGCCCAAATATACCCCCAACTGCCACATTTCTCACTTTCACTTTCAAATCACCCATCACTAATACCCGGTCTCGTGCACCAAAACTACTGACACACCTACTCAGCAACTTCCAAAACACTTGCCTCTCATGGTCTTTCCTCTCATAGCCAGGTGCATAAGTACCAATAATCACAATCTATCTCCATCCACTTTCACTTTTACCCAAATCAATCCAGAATTCAATTCCTTACATTCTTTTACACATTCCCACAACTCCTGTTTCTGGAGTATTGCTACCCTTTATTTTGCTCTTGTTCATTCACCAACCTCAAATAGAAATAGCGAAGGATGATATCAGATATCTGAATCATATAAATGAACTATTAAATGTCAACACATAACACACACAACCTTCACTTTTAACAATAGTCTTTCACTTTTTTTGTCTCTTTTCCTTAAAAGATAACAACACATTTTTTTTCATATTCTCCCGTGCCAGATCAGAACGGCATCTCCGACCAAGGAAGGCTGGATGGTTCCCAGGGACCCAGTGGCCTACATCAAGCGTCTGGGACCTACTTCACTCACCCGACCACAACTCCAAGCCCTGGATCTATCAATTTCTGCAACATTCGGTTATGATATATAAATTTCCTAATATCGAACTTTTCTTCTTCCTTGATCTTCTCTCTGAAACTCAACTATTTAAGGTTGCATCCTCTCTACGTTATCAGCTTAACTTTAATACACCATCGTTTCCACTCCAATGGTGACGTCTTCACCTGTTGTGAAGCAAAAGCTTCCATTGCTCGCTTCGTGGACCTTAAGACTACCTTTGACACCATCTGGTTCAGAATTTTTCTCTTCTACAACTTTGCTGCTATTTCTCTTAGATATATACGAAACAACTTTATGTAAGGAAGAACTCTTCGACGTCCTGTCACGAAACATTGATCTCTTCACATACAAGCGCTGACATCCTTTATGCAGGGATTTTAATGTGCATCACAAGGATTAGTTAGGCTCTACCCAAGATGATCTCGGCGGAGCCAAGGGCTTTCCACATTTCTCATTAACGATCTGAAAAACAGTTAATCTTAATACCTTCAGGCCAACTCTTTCAACACAATCCCTTTTGTAGCTCTGAACCTTTTCACAATAATTGTATTATTTCTACCTCACTAGGGTCCTCCAAACACAATCTGACCACCATCCCATCCCCTCACGAAACGCCAGCTTTGGCATCATGGGAAAGCTTTGCAGTCATCCCTGCAAGGCTTCTGTACTAACTTTCCGTAGGACGGATATTGCTTGGTTGACCAAGAAGCCTCATTTTGTGCTGAAAACATGGTGGAGTTGATCACTCTTGCTCTGATGTCTTGTACATCATGAGGTGTCTGCATGAGCTCCTTCCAACAAGTCGTATATAAGCGGGACGCGCTTGGCTGCTGCTTCGAAGCGTTTCTATGTGGAAATTGGCTACCTGAAGATTGACCGTTTTGATAACTTCTTTCCTCGAACATCGAAGCTGTGAAATCTTCTTTATTCTTTCGTCTTTTCTTCTTGCTGAATCTTGCTTATTTTCTTCATTCTATTACTTTTCACCCGCGATGGCCTTGTTTTAGGTGCTCTGTCTGTGCCATATAAGTCACTACATATAAGAAACTCAGCATTCATCCTTAAAACTTCTTATTCTCGATGTTATGCTTAACGTGTAATACCGTTACTAACAATTTACCATCATTATTCGTTCTTGATTTCCATGCATACTCTTCTCTCATCAGTACCATCTATATGTACCACTTCACTTCTCTACGTTCACCGTCGTCTGAATTACTTTAAGTCCTTGCTTGCTGAACGTACTTCAGTCTTCTAGTATCCTCTTCCTTCCTACAGACGTATAAACTACTCCAACTGCAGCCGCATTTCCCATAATTGAGCCGGAGAGTGCAGTTCTCTCGTACCTCCTCCCTTTAACTGTGGTCTAATATCTCCATCCACTATGACATTCTCATAAATTTCTCGTCCTTGCTCACTCCGTGCTAACCATCAGTTAAAGATGATTACAAATCCTGCTCTAACGACCATTAGCGTTGCCTCAGAGCGGCCACTGAGCCATCAGCTGCAGATGATCAGATGCATTTCACGATGGAACAATAACAAGGGTAGAAACGCATTGGGAGTGACACTGCAGTGTTGACATTCACAACTAGTCTACAAACAGAACAGGAAACAAGCACGGAAGTTTTCTTATATAGCCTATATCATCAATAAAGTCATATGCCATCTTTAACAACATTCAGAGGAAAATAAGTAAATATTTTCCATAGTATTTTAGTAAATAACAATGATGATATTAGAATCTGGACTCCCGCGAGATTGCTGGCGCTCTGCAGTGTGGCCAACCAGACGGAAAGACTAATGTGGCGGGAAGAACTTGTTATGGGAGGCCATGGTGAGCGTGTAACGGGAGGGAGGAAGAGAAGGATGGGTGCGGGTTAGATTGCTCAGATAGGAAGAGGATGTGTATCATGGATAGTGAGGGCGTGAGAGGAGGGTGTATGTAATGGATAATAATGGAAGTAAGTAGTTTTAAAGGAATGAAAGAAATTAAGGAAAAGAAGCACAAAGATAAATCAGGAGAACAAGAGAATGATAGATAGCAGAGGACCTGATGGTCTATGACGAGCCCATGTATTGAAGAACAGTAATAGCATATTGCATTCCAGATCTCTGAAGATGGATACTGGATCTGTTTACCTGTGCTGAAATTGTATTCAAAGTCTATGCTTTGACAGTTTGTTTCGATGTTCTATAATTCTACATCTGCAGAAACATTTGTCCATATTTATATTACATCTTCCCCTACCTCATTCTGTTATTTCTAATCTTTTAGTCTCTACCTCACGCGATGAGATTATGCTGAATTAAATTATCGAAAACCGTTGAAGACTGAATTCCAGATACGGTCTGACTAGGGTGTTGTAAAGAGTAAGTAGTATATCGTTCGATTTTAAGTTAACATTTGTGGGTATGAAACCAAACATTTCGTCTGGGTTATTTCATGCAGATAAGCATATAATGATTATGGTTACCAGTCAAAGATTTATCATTTTCGGACTTCCAGTAAATGCTTACCTAGTATTTGATAATTGTGTTAAATATCTTTATTACTTATATATTTTACTTAGCATTTGTTTGCAATGAAGCATATTTCTAATACCTCTGAGCACAGTAAAAATGTTTAAAACTCTTTTAATCATTAAACAGTCTTATGTTTTTTCCTAATTTCGTATCGTATGCAGATTTTAAGATTTACTTGTAATTCCGTTTTCCGGATCACTAATACGGATAATGGATAAATTCGAACCTAAAGACGAACCTTGCGGTTTCTCGCTCGTCATTCTTCAACAGCTGGATGTTTCCTTATCTGATGTTACTCTTTACTTTCAATTTGTAATCCAGTTTACGACCCACGATCATTCGTTTTCCAGTACCGTTTTGTCTGAATGTAAAAGTGTCTTTTATGTTTTACGGTACTGAAAGCCAATGAAAATTACAGGAATGTAATATGTAAAGTTATTTTCGAAACTTAGTTGTCATGTATATGACCATAGAACTCTCCTTTCCTTAAATATGGTCTTTCAAAACAAAATCCATGTTGACTGATAGTTACTAGTTCCTTGATTCCAAATAATTTAACAATGTTATCCCAGATTATCTTTTATAGTATATATCTTTAAGCGAAGTAAGATTATTAAGGTCGATTCTTTTAGCTGCATCTATATTCCTGTCATTCGGATTTTATCCTTCTTGTAGGCATCTTATGAACATTTTTGTTATAAAAATGTTACTTGTCAACATAACCTTCATCATTTAAGGACAGAGGTCGTCAGAACCAGATGACTTATTCCTTTTTTCTCTCTAGACATTCGTTTCACAGCTTTGAATATCGTATAACTTTTACTTTTTCTTGTCTATCCTTATAAATACTCTTTGTGATTGTAGTATATTCAAAAAGCTATACACATTAGATAGATATGCAACGACCAAGCGAGGTAGGTAAAAGTCTTTTCAGTTGTAGAGCTGTAAAATAATGGAATCAATGCAAAGAGTATGAAAAAAAAAATTGAATCAAGGCTAGACAGGTACTTCGATGGTATGTTGTCATCAAATACTCCTGATTCAAGTTGAATCAATGCAGTTTCTCCTTTTTTAGGGTCCAACCCCATTCAACCAATATTCAGAATAGGGAAGTTTTTCCCAATTTACATTTTCCTGTAAAATTCCTATGGCAGTATATTCTCTCTATCCTATATGATGTCCCCTCTCATTCCTTTCTTCTGGAAATTAAGCCGGAGGATGAGGTGGATGAGGAGGTGCGGTCTGCTTAACTATTCTGTTACACGCACAGTTAAGGTTATGATTGCATATAACTTCGTCATGAACTATCAGGTCCTCTGTTATCTGTTCTTTCATGTACATTTTCTACTTTACGTTGGAGGCTCCATTCACGGACAAAAGTTCGTATCAAGGCCGGGCCTTAATTGAAATATAGAGAGGTTAATGAAAGGGAAAAAAAAGACAAGGGATAGTATTTATGAATTCTGAAAGAAGTAAAAAGCTTGTCTTTTGAAATGTGCCAGGTCACAGTTATTGGGAAAGACATGAGAAGGTAGAGTGTTCCGAAGCTTCGAGGCGTAGGTAAAGAAATAGTTATCAAAACAGCCCAGCATTGAATTGCTACACCCACAGTAATCATGTGACGCAGCAACTTGCCTAGTATTGCGTGGTCTAGAAATGATGGGACACAAAAGCAGCCAGCTATCAGAGCAAAAACCAAAGTGATACCTATAGAAGAGGGAAAGCGAACCTACATTGCGGTGTAAGGCAGGTCAAAAATTGAAATTAGCCTGAGAGAGAGTCGGACAGCTTTCGACTCAACTCTCTTAAGTAAGGATACAGAGGTAAAACAACCCCAGATGTGAGAGCAGTACTCCATACAAGGGCGGATCAACGGGAGAAAAGGAATTTCGACATCTAAAGAAGATATCCGTTTTCTTAGAGGTAGACTTGGCAATTTCCGTATTTGGAGTTTCCAAAATAGAGTAGATGTTATGATGATACCAAGAATGCTCATTGAGTTAAGGGGTAGAATTACAGAGCCAGCAAAGGAGAGAGGAAGGTTGTGAGGAATCTGGGATGTAAAGAAGGATAGAAACCAGGTTTTAGAGGCATTAAACTCAACCAGATTTCGTCTGCCCCACTGAGATATCCTGTCTACGTCTGAGTAACTCAACCAGATTTCGTCTGCCCCACTGAGATATCCTGTCTACGTCTGAGTTTATTGAGGAAGCTGTGTTAAAACGAGGTGCAGATTAAGTGAAAGAAGAAGGAGCATTTTCTTATTAAAGGAAGTAAGGAAATCGTTGATAAAAAATTAAGAAGGTATAAGAGACAGGATAGAACTTTGAGGGTCAGCGCTGTTGATACAGAAAGGAAGAGAGGCTGATACATCAGCAACCCTGGAGATAGATAGTTCAGAGAGGCCACTAGATTTGAAGAAACAAAGTGAGGGAGGGAAGCCAAAAGAGGGAAGCCTAGAGATAAGGCCACAAAACCACACTTGTCAAAAGCTTTGGATATATCAAGAGCAACTACAAAGAATTCTCCAAATCTTCTGGGGATGATGGCCACACATTAGTAAGAGGAAAGAATATCACCAGTGGATTTCCTCTAACGGAAGCCATGCTGATGATCAAAGAGAAGACTATGAGATTCATGATGTCTGAAGATATGGGAGTTGAGAAGGGATCCAAAAGCTTTGTAAATGTTAGATGTAAAAGCAACAGAACGATGGTTAGAGGGATTAGAACGATTGCCTTTCTTAGGGATAGGAATGTACCAACGGTTGTTTCCAAGAAGAAGCAAAGTTCTGGTTTTTAAAGAGAAACGGAACAAACGAGCCAGCACAGGTGCAAGCTCAGGGACACACTCTTTCAGTATACGGAGATGGATGTGATTAGGATCATATATCTTGCTTGTGTCCTGAGAGAAGCGCTTTCGGAAGGTTCAAAAGGGGATAACAGAGAAGGGGCATAGGGTTAGTAAGAGGATTATCATGGGGTGAAGAAATGTTGGAGACATCCAAGGTAGAATTAGGGTGTACATGAAACCAAAGAGAGTTGTTTTGTCTGCGGGAATGACAGATACAATACCGTCAGAACGGAAAAGTGAAGGAAATTGAAGCGACAGAAGTTGTTGGCGATGCCCTCAGCTAAAGACCAAAAACACCCATCAGCGGATGACGAGATGTTATTGCACTTCCTTTGAACAAAGGAAAGGAGTTTTTCTATGCCCGATATGCCTGATCCCTTACCCGAATGCCCTCAGAACAGGGAAGGCTAAACCACAGTAAACTGTGCTGTGCTTTTGGCGGAGACAGAAAGAACAGCATATAAGACAGTAATTTACTCAAAGAAAGTTAGAAAAGAATTTTGATAACTTATTCCAGTCAGCTTTGTTCAGGTGTAAATTTTTACGGTTAGAAGAGTTGCTGGAGAGGAGTGTGCCGCTAGAATAGAGGGTGTGGTATGGTGAATCAACCAGGGTGAGATTGTGTAGTTAAAACGCAAAGGATCTGAGGCGAAAAACTGAGCCTGAATATTAAGAAAGTGAAGGTTGAAATCACGTAAGTAGAGAATCTCGGCATGCTGGTGAGAGGATGCCGCGGTCTCAAGGAAGGAGTTTAAACAAAGGAAAAGTGTGGTAGCTGAGAGACAGACCTTGAGCCATATAACATCAGAGTTTGGGGACTCTAGGTCCATGAGCCGTGCGACAGGTGTATTGGGGTTGGAATGAGCAAAGACGCCACGTGTCTCTACACTGTACTTTTTGCCTGTCATCATCATCATCATCATCTTAATTACCTAGACCTCACTGTCTCTAACTGTACTTTTATTCAACATCATCAACTTTATTGTTACTATACTGTTAACCATCATCATCATTGTCCATACTGAAGACTTACTCTTCTATGATCATCATCCTAACATATTAAAGTTACGTCAGCAAACCATTTACAGACACCTCTGGACCCGCCCAGCTAACACTGCGTCCTCTCACCACACCCACCCTCTCAAAGCACAGTGGTACACTCAGCTTTAATTAATTAACAGGCAATAATTTAATGAGTTGGGAGGAGTGGGGTAATATGGGCTCCAAAAACGCCCTGAGAACTTTCCAGTTGGTGGTCAAAAGTGTTTTTGTGTAGTGTGTCAGTGACTGTGTTAAGTCACGTGACGATAACAACCATTAGAGTGGTTCTGGCTGCCCCTCCACTCACCCTCGCATCCTCTGTTGGCATCCTCTTTGCTCTTTGATGTGTCACTGACCATCAGGCGTAAATGTGTGCCCGAGTGAGCTGAAATTTCCGAACTTGGTTTTTTTTTCCACTCGTACGCTTACTGAGGAAACCATGAAAGCGAAACAGGTTTTTTTTTCGCACGAGAGAGATACTGTTGTACAGTTATTCTTGTGTGCTAAAATATCTTAACGTTTTGGTTCCTGTTATGACATCTTAACATCTTGGGTCCTACTACAATATGTCATCATCTTGGTTTCAGTTACAGCTCAATCCAGTTCCATGCACGAGCTGTCGTGCTTTGTTTATTGTATCATCTATATCTGTAGAATAATGTGAAGTAGGACTAAACATACCAGCATCAGATAACCTTAACCAAGGGATAAATGCAACACATATATTCAATTTTTTTACGACAGATTTTATTGGAGATTGTAGTTATGGAAGACAAAGGATAAGATACTAATGGCGCCATCTCTTGTCTCCCTTGCCGACAATAGTGGTGGCCACCTCTGGATACCTCGCCTACACTGGCCTCCTCACTGACACTAGCGGCACATTCTTGGCCTCCCCGCCGACACGAATGGCATTCACCTCACCTAACCTAACGGCATACATCTCTGGCCTTCCTGCCAACAGTAGTGGCATACAATCCTGGCCTCCCTGCCAACACTAGTGGCACACACCCCTAGCCTTCCCGTCGACACTAGTGGCGGCACACACCTCTGGCCTCCCTGCCTACACAAATGGCACAAACCCCTGGCCTCCCTGCCTATACTAGTGGCATCCAAACTTAGTCTCCGTGCCGACACTAGCAGTCGAGGACGTATGTGCTCTGCTCAGGCCTGGTAAGAAAGTAACGTCAGGAAATATCACTTAGACACCTTACATTTCTCACTTTATTTGCCCACAATGGGAATACATAGACGATTACCTCAACAGAGACAAAGGAAAATCATGTTCTCTGCTCTTGTCATGACCTACAAAATATTTTGTTACGAGACCCCATTGGTAGCAGTGTTGCTATTGAAAGTGTTCTCAGGGAACTGTGTGTGTATGTGTGTGTGTGTGTGTGTGTGTGTGTGTGTGTGTGTGTGTGTGTGTGTGTGTGTGTGTGTGTGTG
>JAUUDZ010159159.1:0-18502 GCA_032361705.1 Panulirus versicolor | reverse complement strand
CTTTTTTTCTTCTGTTCACTCAACATTTGTAAGATGTTTATGCTTGATTCTTTCATATTCTTAGGCACATTTACAGATGCTATATTATCCTGTGATTTTCATAAGCATGTTTTATATTCTCTTGTAGGCATACAGTAGGCCAGAAGTTTTAGTGGGATGCCTTATGTAAGCAGCTCAGTGATGCTGTTTATACTCAATCAACTGACTGATTTTTTCCTGAGTGAGTAGCCATTCAACTCATTGTTTTTGAATTCTGTATTTTGAGTGTGATATAATTGATTTGTTAGGCAACTGTCACTTAATTATAATGTAACTATTATCCTGTATATTCCTTTTATGCTGATATAGGCCAGAATTTGTATGATAAGCAGCTAAAGTGAAATTATGTTCAAGTTTTCCAAACTTTTTTTTCCCCATAGTAATCATGAGTGGCAAGAAGAAGAGAATTTCAGCTAATGAATATATTAAAGCCATTTTGGCACTGTCTGAGAGTTGGAGTGAGTTTGAGGACATCGTTGATCATGATACCTTAGAAGTGCTGTTGGGTGATGATGTTGAAATACCGACCCACTTCCATCAACCAGCTGAGCTACACCATTTTCTGTATACAGATAGCTAAAGACTGAGAACATCAGAGGCCAGAATTTCCTAAACTTAAGCTATATTTTTGACATGTGAAAAACTTGTTATATTGCTCTAGGTATTAGATTTTAGAATTTGAAAATTATCCAATATTTTTGATATTGTAAATATAACTTTATTTTGTGTTGTCATTATCATAATTTACACTGATATAGTAGTAATAAATTGAAAACCATAGCAAATTACAGCTTTTTTTTTTACCAAAAATTTATCATCTTTCCAAGATAATCTTTCATTTTTTATATGGATATTGTATCATATGATGCATATTGGTATTCAGATTTATTTTTATGTATCAAAATTATTTTAGCTGTTATCTGACTTAGTTGAGTCAGTTTAGTATATGCCATTTGTGGGAGAATAATTTTTTTACTTATTTTCTGCATTTTTTCATCATTCTTTTCTATCCAATATGGATTTCAAGGATTTTAGTGCCATATGTAGAAAATGTATCCTTGATACTGAAATAGTATTCAAAAAGGTCAAATTTACAATTTCATTTTTAGTGGATTATTGATGGTTTCTGGGAATAGGCACTGATCAAAAAGAAGCATGTTGTTTTTTTAGGACAGATAAAAGAGGGCATAAAGCTCCAGAGGTTAGAAGTAAAGGGAAAGTAAAAGTCAATCACTCAGATTATTATACTAGCAGCCACACAGTAATAATATGATGCAATTATTTGTTAAGAATTGTATATCTAGTATCAGAGGCATTAAGTCAGCCACATTATGTGAACAAAGACTAAAATGATATATGTTGAATGGTAAAAGAGACCAGATGGCTCATTGCAGGGAAAATTGCCTAAATTTTGAAGTCAGATTGTTGGATTTGATAAGCAGAACTGCTTTAGTTTCAGCTTTGTCTAGTAAGCATATAGAGATGATATATTTATTTGTAATCACATTGCTCCCTAAAAGGATAGATTAATCCTTTAAATAATCAGAGTAACAGCTCAGATGGGAAGAACCCATGGCTTTTGTTCAAGACTCCTAATTCTTTAGAGGCAAAGTTGTATGTATAACATGTTTCCACAGTCAGATGTCATGATGACATTGTGTATTATGTTCATTGGTGGAAAAGCAGTGCCATCATAGAGTTTTAGAAAGAGAAGTGGTTAAGAATTGGGATTTAAAAGCACTGAACTTTTAAAAGATTTGTCTTGCCCTCTGAGAAATCCATTTTAAAGCAAAATACATAAGAGCAGTTGACACAGCAGAAGCAATAGATTGGTCAGGTGAAAAATGAAGTAGATTTGAAAGTAGAAAAATGCAGAATCTATTCATCATTGTGAGAGATCAGGTTATTTGTTGAGGAAAGAAGGCCATTTATACAAAGGTGGAAGAGAGTAGTAGACAAAACAGAACCTTCAGGAACACAGTTGGTAGTATGGAAAGGAGAGGATAGTCCATCACCAGTTGTGGAAATAGCTTATAGAGAGCTGGAAATATGAGAACAGAGTGAGGGAAGAAAGTTGATAGAATAAGGCTTTGAGATATATCCTGTTATGCCATCTAACTCTTCCTTGATCCTGAAATAGGTATATGAATTGAGAGATAATGAGCTTTTATATATCCCTATTCTGAAGGAACAGATAGATTTATAATTACTTTCATCATTATAATTAACCATTGCAAACAAAAAAAAGGATTTTGAAATTAGCAAGTGACTCAGACGGGGTCATAAGAAACTAATAAAAAGCACAAGTAATTACATTCACATACACTTAAGGGTTGATTGTACCTAACATGTCCTCAGAACACCAAATCATGAAAATTGCTGAGGAGGCAAAATGCCTGTTGGCAAATTTTAGAAAGTAGCTGTTAGGAGCATTTGTAGGGAGACTGAAAACACTGTGCTCAAATTCCTCTCTGCCAATGGTCTATTGAAGGTGAGGCAGTAAAGGCTAAGAAGTGACACTAGAGGTCGTCTGTTATGGAGACGTCTGATTTGGCTACCCTTTTGAGGGAGTTTCTATAGGGAATGTGTGTTAGAGATATAGATAGATAAATAGATACTGGATAGGATATTCTTAGGAACCTATTTACACTGTTTAGTGCAACCCTATTTGAATAAGTTTATGAAATTTGGTAACCTTACTTGCTCTTTGTAGACCATGACATAAAGGTCCTTAGAACACCAAATCATTAGAAGTGCTGAGGAGGCAAAATGCCTATTAGTAGATTTTAGAAATACATTTAAGAACACACATTAGGTAGAAGTAGTTGGTCAGGGCATTAGTTAGGAGACTGAAAACACTGTGCTCAAGTTGTGCTCTGCCAGTGGTCTGTTAAAGTTGAGGCAGTAAAGGCTAAGAAGTGGCACAGGAGTTCACCATTTATGGAGACTCCTTTGTCATGGTCACCCTCTTGAGGGAGTTTCCAAAGGGATGGTTGTCAGAGATGTAGATAGATAAATAGATACTGGTTAAGGATATGTTTAGCAAGCTGTTCTGTGTTTAATGCACCTTACTTTGAGTCTGTTTCTCAAATATGGTAACCTTTGATTACCCTCTGTAGACGATAATGTAAATTTACATGCTGGAGACCAATAGACTGTGACATTTATTTATGGTCTGTAAGGTGTGCAGATGTTTTAAGTGGAAAGTTGCCTGACATAATCATCTCAGTTTAATTCCTCCAGGCAGGGTTGGTCACTGTTACCAAAAATGTATTTACTTTTTAGAAATTATACCATTGTAGGCATAAAGTTCTCCAAAACTCAGTATCTCTCAACAAAATTTAACAGAAAAATGGAGCTATAATGGATTACATTATATTTGATACTGGTATAATGGAATTGACAATGGCTCTAAGTCTTAAGAAATGAGTAATGAGTTTGATAACTTTGTTGATGTTGAAGAGGAAGCACCTCACCCTGTAGGCTTGGCTCAATGAGATGATTTGCAGTGGAGTTGTGTTCTAAGTGAAATTCTGTTCCTGATTTATTGGATGTTGATGCCACAACATCAGGGATCAGAGCTGTTTGTTAAACTCTGGAGAATTATAGTGTCAGTGACTATTTTGATTATTTTATCCAGAACTAATGGATACACTACTTACTGAAATAAATCATACCATACATGAATTGTGAAAGATGTGTACTTTGTGAAAATCTCTTGAAGACATAAATGGAAAAATACAAGTGTTAGTAAATTGTATGTGTTTCTTGCTTTATCTTTGCTTATGCCTTATGTATATAAAGATGATCAAAAAGGATTATTGGAGCACAAACCTTCATTTTTAAGTGAAATTTTTTGGGAAAACTACATCACATGACTAACACCTTTTCTCAGAACACTGTAATTTGTAGATGGCTGGGTAGGAGGTAAATGTTTAAAAGTAAGGCCTGTATTGATTGATCTGATGTGGAAATTATGAAATTATGAAACTTGGTGACAAATTTAACAAACTACCAAAAAGAGTATGAATAGAATTAGTGTAAATAAAAGCACTTGAATTTTCTAGTGGGAGAAGTATCAATAAAATTATTAGCATATGCAAAATGAATTTTTGTTATTGTTGAAAATATATTATAGTGTAAGTAAAATATTTATGATAATGAATATTAGCAGTAAATCAATTGCAAAGACATGTGTTTGTGAAAATTCACACCAGTGTAAGAATGATTAGTGTAGTAATTACTATGAGTAACATAATTATTCTTTCTATTCTTTTTCTCTCTTTCTTCTTTTTATATGTGATGATATCCTTGTGCAAAAACTTACATGGTTACTGCATAGCACTGTGTGGTTTCTGTTTACCTTTCTCACCTGAATTGGCAAAGTGTTGATGAAATTGCAATGACCACTGGTGCCAATGGTACCTCATACTTGAATGATGAGTGAAACACTTACGAGAGTTTTCTCATTTTCTAACTTCTTTCTTCGAATTATGTAAGAAAAATACTCTTTTCCACTTTGAACACTCCCAAAATCTCAGTCTAATGCAACAGTGAATTGAGCAGTTTAGAAGGGATTAAACATAAAGAACTTATAGGGAAAGGCCAGAGGAGGGCAAAAAAAGATGGTAACTGAAATGGTTTAGTGATTAGCATTCCTAACCATGACACATTCACAGGCTGTCCAGGGTTGAGCAAATAGGTCAATATGGATATGTAGCTTAGGTTAAGGTCTATATATAGCATTAACAAGATGGCCTTGATTAGGGCTTCATTTGCCTGTGCCTTCTCAGCCAACATGAAAAAAAAAAGAGAGGGATACTTGAGTTACAGGACGAGGTTTGATAACATGAAGAATAAGAGGAAACTTAATCACAGCCTTAAGTTCCTAAACCAGTTTATTGATGTTGATAGTGATCAGTTCAAGAGACACAAAAGTAGAGTAAGTCTAGGTCGTAGCAAGAAATTAAACAAGGAACATTAAAAAACAGTTTAATGAAACACTTTTATAGTATCAGGGTAAGGGATGAATGAAATGAGCTAAGTAGTAAAACTGTAAATTCATACTATACAGAAATTTAAAATTTGTTTGATAATAGAGAAGTTTCATTAGATGGGGCTTCAGAGATGTAGAGTTACATCACTGTACTGTACAAAGAGGTATTACAAAAATAATTGCACAGTACAGGTACACCACCAATTTTCCAGCAACTGATGGTTTGGCACCTCCTTTAGTCTGGACAAAATTACTTGAGGGAACTTGAAATTACTGCAGCCACCAGACTAGTTTACTGGGCGGCTACAGATGGCATTGTGCGTAGGGCGTGCATTTTTACATTCTTTACACTGCACTTGGTGGTGATACCGCAAATTTGTGAGATTCTTAGCTTATTTTGCTTAAATTTAACCCTAGCTGTGGCTTCTAAGAGATATGATAGTGTCAGTCGTGGTGTCAAACATAAACACCAGTCCATATCGATCCCAGATAAAGTATAACTGTTGAAAAAAATGGACCATGGTGTTTCAGTGCGTAAGCTGTGTGACATCTACAGTATTGGTTCATCAACTGTTTATGATATAAAGAAGCAAAGGGAGAAAATATTAAAATCCTATGCTGACAGCAATTCCAAGAAGCAAATAACATTAAGAAAAACTATGAAAGATGGTAAGAGTACTGAGCATGATCGAGTTATGATGCAATGGTTTCGACAGCATCGGAGTGATGGAGTGGACTTGTCAGGTAGCATGATAATGGACCAGGCTAAGTTGTACCATAAAGAACTTAAATTACAACATGAGCTTGACTATAGTGAAGGATGGATTCAAAGATTCAAGAAGCGTTATGGAATTTCCGTGAATAAAGTGTTTGGAGAAAAGCAGTCTGCCAACCACAAAGGAGCTGCCAAGTACATGGACGAATTTGCGAAACTTGTAGCTGACGAGCACCTCAGCAGGTGTATAATGTATTTCATTTATTAATTCAATTTACATTTAATATTCATTTGATTTAAATTTCAGGTAGTCCGTGGTATACTTTAGACACATGGGAGATGTATGATTAGTGGATTAGAGGTGTGTTAATGAATTATTATTACATAACCATGGTTGATCCGGCAAAATGGTTAATTCGGCAAGGCTTTGGAACCAAGAGTGCCAGAAAATCGGTGGTGTACCTGTACATGCAGACGGTATAGATGAGTTCAAAAGATTGTATATTACAAAACTGTATCTATTGCACAAATAGGTAATGACACACATGGTTAATCATCAGCAGGTATCTATAAGCAACTTTTGTCAAAATTCAAAGTGAGGAAGATACTTTACCTAATTCTTTTATTTTGTTTGAGGATGTCTCATTTTTAGTAACTTTTATGACATTTATTAATGAACATTTAACTCAAAAGTAGCTAAAAACCTTCTGTGAAGGATAAATATAACATGTTACCATGTATGATCAAAGTGAGTGAAAAAAAATCAGCGTCACCTAGTAAGTTTATGGAAAAACCTGAGATCCTATTTATTATTACTTTATTTTATACCCTCATAGATTTAATATGAATTATTTTGTGATGTGATAAAACAGATTATTGAGATGAATTTTGGAGGATATTGGTAAACATGGTTAGGAAGAATAGATAGTGGACATGTGTTAGCAGATAAGCCAACAGAAATTATGAAAAAAGTAAGCAGAAGAAAAACAAGAGTTGATGTTGGTTCAGTGCTGGGGAACCACTGGTCATCCACAGGATAAACCCAGGGTGTTGATGGTAGTGATAAATGCTCCATAGATACTTACAGTTTAAATTTGATCCATTGTGTAACCCATTGCCCTGTCATACTGAATGCAAAATATTTACAATACACACTACCTTTAGTTTCACTAGAGTTATTATAATGTTTTAAACATTTCATATAATATGGTGAGTTTGTGGAGTGCCACAGTGAGTATTTATTAAGATATTTATTTTCTCCACTATTCATGATTATACATTCCTGTTCCTCTTCATACATCTAATACACCAAATGGTGCAAAATTAGATTTTTGTGAATTTTTTAAGTGAATGACTGATGCCTGTAGCATCATTGGAACATAACTGTAGGTTTTCTTTTTTGATAGCACAGGTTTCATCATCAAAAGTCAAATATGATATTTTGCATGATGCCGTATGCAGCACTGAAATGCCAGTGTGTTAAAGTGGATGATGTGAAGTGTAAATGAAAAGCAAGCAGGATGAAAAAGTCTTTGTGCTAGAATTTAAGTGTGATAGAGTGAATGTATTTGAAATGTAACTTAGCATAGAAGCAGAACATTGTGCCTGAGGATTAGATGAAAATATTATTTTCTTTTACTCAGATTAAAAGGCACAGGGTTTGCATGTAGTAATTTTGTAGGGAAATAAGTTTGTTAAGTGTCAGAAAAAGTGTATGCAAGAGTGATGCAAATGACTGAGTGTAGAATGAGTGAGGAGCAAGGGGATTTTAGGAGGTAAGGGATATGTGGATCAGAATTTTGTGGTGAGAATGATTGCAGAAAAGTGTCTAGCAAAAGGCAAGAAGCTGAATGCAGCATTTATGAGATCTCAAGGAAGTATATGATTTCAGTAAAATCACTCATGTCTGACAAATTGATTTGATTCTTTTATGATGTAGTCAACATGTAATATGAAAGTTAAGTAGTTGATGTTATCTATCTAGATTTTCAAAAAGCTTACAATGAGGTTTTGCATCAAGATTACTAACCAAAATTAAGCCGCTTGGCATTGTTGGGATTGTACTTCGTGGATAGGAAATTGGTTGACTGTCCTTAAACAAAGAGTTGTCATTAATGGTCAAGCCTCAGAATAGTTAGACGTAAGAAGTGCAGTGCCATAAGGATCAGTCTTGGGACCAGTTTTCTTACTCATATATGTTAATGATATTGATAATGGGCTGCAATGCAAGATATCAAAATTTGTTGATGATAAAAAGCTGGGAAATGAATCTACAAATGAACTTTATATCGATAAGTGTAAAGTTTTATATATGTCGGTGGTAGATTAAAAAAGGCAAGCTTCAGTATGAATTCTGTTCAACTGCAAAAGGTAAGTAAAGAGAGACTTGAGCATGATAAGCTCTGGTGACCTAAAACCAAGTAGAATCACACAAGAGCAGTATAAAGAATGGACAAAATTCTTGGATTCATAGGTAGGGCCTCCAATTTTAAGTCCAAGAAATTCATCCTTACTCAACAATTCTATGGTTCATCCACATCTTAAATACTGTGCTCCATTTTGGTCACACTACCTAAAAAAAGACACAAACAGAAGGTAGAGTACAGCGTTGAGCTACCAAGATCATTTCCAGGCTGAGAAACAAATCAAATGAGAGCAGAATAAATTACTTGAGTCTATTGAAGTGAGAAAAGAGGTCAAGAGGTGATCTAATACAAGTTTTCAAAATTATCAAGGGGGTTTGATAATCTTGATCTATCAAGTTACTGAAGACTTGTTTCATCTGATTTTGCTCATGGTAATGAATATAAACTTATGGGCAAAAGTTTTCCCTTGAATGAAGCAAATTACGTTTTCTTCAACAAGATTTTTAGCTCATGGAATGATCTGCCTGTTGGTGTGGTTGAAAGCAGTACTATAGATATTTTGAAGGATAGACTTTATAATACTTCACTTCAAGTCTATAATCTCCTTAGTTATAGTCTTAGTTTGCAGGCTATTCTCTTTGAATTATCTGTCTGCTTTCTAACTTTTGACCTCACCAATCTCTGAGTTTCTGATATCTTCCACTATTGAAAACAGCCTCAAAAGGACCCAGTGGTTTGTTGCTGGTGGAATTCCTTTGCAATCCTTTGTATTCCTTTGAAGTATGGGGTAGGTAGACAACTGTTTGACGGTATGAAATCCTTTTGTAGAGCAACATAGTGTGGGTTGCAAGTTGAGCAAAAGTTTCAGTAAACATATGTATGTGAGGCAGGGCTGTGTGATTTTACCATGCTTTTTAATGGTTTGGTAAAGAGAGAAGTAGTGAAAGCTTTGCGGAAGATGAAATCTGGAAAGGCAGCGGATTTGGATGGTATTGCAGTGGAATTTATTAAAACGGGTTGACTGTATTGTTGATTGGTTGATGAGGAAAAAGGATGTGACTGTATTGTTGGTTGGTTGATGAGGATATTCAATGTATGTATAGATTATGGTGAAGTGCCTGAGGATTGGTGGAATGCATGCATAGTGCCATTGTGCAAAGACAGAGGGGATAAAGGTAAGTGTTTAGACTACAGAAGCATACATTTGTTGAGTATTCCTGGGAAATTACATGGGAAGGTATTGATTGAGAGGGTAAAGGCATGTACAGATCATCAGACTGGGGAAGAGCAGTGTGGTTTCAGGAGTGGTAGAAGTTGTGTAGATCAGGTGTTTGCTTTGAAGAATGTATGTGAGAAGTACTTAGAAAAGCAAATGGATTGCATCTAGCCTTTATGGATCTGGAGAAGGCATATGATAGGGTTGATAGACATGCTTTGTGGAAGATTTTAGGAGTATATGGTGTGGGATGTAAATTGTTAGAAGCAGTAAAACGTTTTTACCAAGGATGTAAGGCATGTGTACAAGTAGGAGGAGAGGAGAGTGAATGTTGGTTTGCAGCAGGGGCGTGTGATGTCCCTATGGTTGTTTAATTTACTTATGGATGGGTTGGTTAGGGAGGTAAATGCATCAGCTTTGGAGGGTGGGGGGGCTATGCAGTCTGTTGTGGATGAGAGGGCTAGGGAAGTCAGTCAGTTGTTGTTCGCCAATGATGCGGCTCTAGTGGCTGATTTGGGTGAGAAATTGCAGAGATTGGTGACTGAGTTTAGAAAAGTGTGTGAAAGGAGAAAGTTGAGATTAAATGTGAATAAGAGTAAGGTTATTAGATTCAGTAGAGTTGAGGGACAAGTTAATTAGAATGTGAGTTTGAATGGAGAAAAATTGGAGGAAATGAAGTGTTTTAGATATCTGGGAGTGGACTTAGCAGCAGATGGAACCATGGAAGCGGAAGTGAGTCACAGGTGGGGGAGGGGGCGAAGGTTCTGGGAGCAATGAAGAATGTGTGGAAAGAGAGAACATTATCTCGGGGAGCGTAAATGGGTATGTTTGAAGGAACAGTGGTTCCAACAATGTTATATGGTTGCGAGGTACGGGCTATAGATAGGGTTGTACTCAGGAGGGTGGATATGTTGGAAATGAAATGTTTGAGGACAATATGTGGTGTGAGGTGGTTTGATCGAGTAAATAATGAAAGGGTTAGAGAGACGTGTGGACATAAAGTGAGTGTGGTTGAGAGAGCAGAAGAGTGTGTGTTGAAATGGTTTGGACATGGAGAGAATGAATGAGGAAAAGTTGACAAAGAGGATATATATATATTTGTCACAGGTGGAGGGAACAGGGAGAAGCAAGAGACCAAATTGGAGGTAGAAGGATTGAGTGAAAAAGATTTTGAGCTATCACTGCCTAAACATACAGGAGGGTGAGAGGTGTGCACGAACGATGTGGTATACTGGGGTCGATGTGTTGTCAATGGACTGAACCAGGGCATGTGAAATGTCTGGGGTAAACCATGAAAAGGTCTGTGAGGCCTGGATGTGGATAGGGATCTGTGGTTATGGTGCATTACACATGACAGCTAGAAACTGAGTGTGAACAGATGTGGTCTTTTTTCGTCTGTTTCCTGGTGCTACCTGTTTTCTGGCACTACCTCGCTGAAGCAGGGGGTAGTATGCTGTTTCCTGTTGTGTGGGGCAGTGCCAGGAATGGATGAAGGCAAGCTAGTATATGTACATGTGTATATGTCTGTGTATGCTGATATATATATGTTTATATGTTGATATGTGCATGTATGGACATTCATGTATATATATGTGTATGTGAGTGGATGGGTCATTCTTCATCTATTTCCTAGCGCTACCTCTCTGAAGCAGGAAACAGCAGTCAAGTATTATTAATAAATGAATAAGTGAATAATTTAGATATTTATGATAGTATGTTGATCTATATTGATCACACTAGTCAATGATGATAGTTATGAAGGTGAAATTGCAAATCAGTAGGAGTTCAGATAATTTTGTATAACATGTAATTTTTCTATACATGTGGCACAACATGTTTCATGGAGACAATCTGCCTCATCAGGTGCATATAATTCATAAAGGTTTTTAAATCGCAACACTGCCACAGAAATTTTGTCTTCCCTAATTTTCTTATGTTTTCATTTCTTGCACACATTTGTCAAAGCAAACATCTGATCCACATGTCCTCTACCATTTCAGAAACCACACTGCTCCTCCCCAATCTGATGCTCTGTACATGCCTTCTTCACCCTCTCAATCAATACCTCCCCTACAGTTTTCCAGATATACTCAACAAAGTTATGCCATCCACTCCCACCGCCTTGCCAGATTTCATCATTTGGAAGGCTTTCAACACTTCTCTCTTCACTATACCACTCATTCTATTTGTTTTGAAGAATATGCATGAGAAATACTTAGAGAAGTAGATGGATTTGTGTGTGGTATTTATGGATATGAAGAAAGTGTATGAGAAGGTTGATAGAAATGCCTTGTGGAAGGTCTTAAGAATATAAGATGTGGGAAGAAAGCTACTAGAAGTAGAGAGAAGTTTTTATCAAGATTTTAAGGCATGTGTTCAGGTAGGAAGAGAGGATAGTGATGGGTTCCAAGTGAAGGTATCTGTAGAAGGGGTGTGTGATGTCACCATGATTGTTTAATTTATGAATGGACTGGTAAGGGAGATAGATAAGAGAGTTTTGAAGGGGTGGATATGCAATCTGTAAAGAATGAGAGGGCTTGGGAAGTGAGTCATTAGTTGTTTGCTGATGATATAGCACTGTTGGCAGATTTGAGTGTGAAACTGCATAAGTAGGTGACTGAGTTTGGAAGGGTGTGTGAAGGGAGAAAGTTGAGAGTATATGTGAATAAGAGCAAGGTTATTAGGTTTAGCAGAGTTGAGCAGGGACAGGAGAGTTGGGATGTGAGTTTGAATGGAGAAAATAGGAGGAAGTGAAGTGTTTTAGATACCTGGGAGTGGACATAGTAGTGAATGAAACCTTGGAAGCAGAAGTGTCATAGGTTGAGTGAGAGGGCAAAGGTTTTGGGAGCACTAAAGAATGTGTGGAAAGAGAGACTGTTATCTGTAAGGGCAAAAAAGGGCATGTTTGAAAGTATAGGCATGCTTGAAAGTATAGTATGGGTATGGTTGAAAGTATAATTGTCACAACATTATTATATGGATGCATGTATGGCCCATAGATAGGACTGTGTGAGTGGGGTTGGTTGTGAAATTTTTAAGGACAGAATGTGGTGTGAGGTGGTTTGAACAAGTAAGTAATGAAAGGGCAAGAGAGAGGTATGGTAGTAATAAGAGTGTGGATGAGAGAGCAAAAGAGGTTGTGCTGAAATGGTTTGGACATGCAGAGAGAATGAGTAAAAAAAAGTTGACAAAGAGAATATATGTGTCAGGAGAATAGGGAGATCAAATTGGATATGGAAGGATGGAATGAAAAAGATTTTAAGTGATGTGGGCATGAACATGCAGGAGGATGAAAGGTGTGCACAGGATAGAGTCAATTGGAACAATGTGGCATACATGGGTCGATGTGCTGTCAGTGGACTGAACCAGGGCATATGAAGAGTCCGGGGTAAACCATGGAAAGGTTTGTGAGAGCTATGGTTTCGGTGCATTAGATATGACAGCTAGAGAGTGGATGCTGCCTTTCTTCATCTGTTCCTGGCATTAACTCGGCAACAGGGGAAATGGGAATGAACTATGGAGAGAGAGAGAGAGAGAGAGAGAGAGAGAGAGAGAGAGAGAGAGCATGGGCTATAGATGAGGACTTGCAGAGGAAGGTGAATGCATTACAAATGAAATGTTTTAGGACATTATGTGGTGTGAGGTATTTTGATCAAGTAAGTAACAAAAGGGTAAGAGGGAGGTGTGTCTCCACCCATGTTAGTCATATGATACAGTATGCTTTGGACACTTGGGTAGTATTCTTCCTCCCCTATCCTAGGATTATAGAGTATCAGCAAATAAGTCTAAATACAAATATTCTGCATAGTAATTTTGAAATTTCTGCTTCAGATGATCAGAGAGAATCGGTGAAGAGCAATGCCAGCAAGCAGTTGTTGATCTTGTCACCACCTGCTGTATTGACTCTCCAGTTGAAACGTTTTCATCACATGGGCTTCAATCTAACAAAAGTCAACCGCTATGTGCAGTTTCCATTAGTACTGGATATAGCCCCATTCACCTCTTCTATCTCACTGGTATGTATTAGAAATGTTGAAATATTTAGTTTATTGTATTGTGTATGTGACAAAAGTTCTTTACTTATCCACATTTTTCTTCTGGAAACACTGTATGTATGGGAATTTATAATTCTCTTGAATTTTTGTTTTGACTTGATTGTTTTTCAGGGTTTGGGTAACATGTCAAGAGGACAAACCCAGGTGCTGTATGGTCTGTATGGTGTTGTAGAACACTCAGGCCGCCTCAACTCAGGCCACTATGTTGCATATGTACGTTCTCGTCCACTGGACCCTGCTCGGACGAACAAACAGTACCTCAACCTCAAGCCATCAAGCCAGTTTGAGATTAATCAGTTGGTGGCAGAAATGGCAGAAAAAATTGATGCTTCATCTGGTACATTGCGGTCTGACTTAAAAGGTGCATCTGGAAACAACTCTGTCAGTGTAGAAGTGAGGAATTTTTTGTTTTGTCAAGTTAACCTTTATTTTATAATAAAGTCAGACACTGTAAATCTGACCTCTTTCTTTTCATGTTATTATTGCTGTTACCCATTATTAAGCTTTTCTAATTAGCTGTGGTTCTTCGGAACATTATATTAGCTCAAAATGGAAGTAATTTTGCTCATAAATCAGCAGTCATAAAAATTTGTCTTTTAAGTTTTACAATTGAATTATCTGATTCTGAGGTAGAGCTGGCAGGCCTTTTCCCTTCATTTGTGTTTTGTGCTGGCAGGAAACAGCTGATCTCATTTCTGTAGAAGTGAGTTGCTTGGGAACTTATTCCTTCTTGTAATAGCATTCATTTTTATTTCATTTATTAGTCATATTACGAATGTAATGGTAGGTATAAGACAAGTCTGTTTTTGTGTAAAGAAAACTTGGGCCATAGTATTTTCTCTGGTGGTTTGACTGCTAAATCAGAAATTTTTGTCTTAAGAATCTTTACTGTATGGAGTAAATTTGGAATTAAGAGACAGAATGAAAATGGAAAATGTGTGAAAGATATTCAGTGTGAAGAAATTGCTGGAAAGACATATTGACAGAACTTTTACAATGGTATGGCCATTATGGATGAATGAAAGATGACAGGCTAGTTAAGGAGTTATAGTATAACTGAAGGCACAAGAATGAAAATTCAGAAGAGAAGGGCAGATTCAGAGTGACTTTCATGGCTAAATGTGATTCAGATCACGATGGCAGAGGAACGATTTTTGATCATGCATGCTGTATAAAAAATTAAGAAACTGTTTTTACCAATATGAATGGCCATATTTTCATTGCCACACTGGACATGAAATGATACATGTGAATGAACTGAGAGGCTTTATTCACTTGATCCAACTGAAATGAATTGCTGTAGAGTTAAAGATAATAAAGAAACAGTTAGATGGATAATCCTTATAAGTTTGCTCAGCTGTCTTGAATATTTAGTTGAGAAATATACAAGTACATTATTGGAGAAGAATACTACCTATATATCTCCTGCATTGCAAGATATCAAAATTTATAAATGATGGTAAGCTGGGAAATAAGTGTACATCAGAAGTTAAGCGTCTACAACTGCAAGCTGTCACAGACAGTTTGATAGACTGGTTCATTGGTTCATTGGTGGTGAATAAGGATATTTAGAGGTTGGAGTTGGTTTATGAGTTGTTTACTTACTTAGGGGATCTTGGGTATGAGTTTTGAGCCAGGTGGGATGGTGGGAATTGAAGTCTTCACACTGATAAGTGTTGGTTATGCTGGTCATGTTCAGTATTTAGATAATAAGTGTGAAGGGGAACAGTATGTTTGTATCTATCTAGCGATATATCTGATGCCCATTCCTTCCAGGAACTCCCATCAAAGGTTGGCCATAGCAAAAGAGTGTCCACTTATCCCTGTCCTTACAAGCCAACCTCACATACACCATTCTACACATTCTTCCACCATTTCTCTCCCTCCAGTATTCCTCCACCCTCTTCTTCCATATCACTGGTGGTCGGTCTTCCTCTCACACCAGCCCCATTTAATTGTTATATCATACACTTTCCATGTAAACTCCCAGTCTTGCATTCTTTCCATGTGCCCATACCACCTCACAGTATTGTGTTTCACCCCTTCTACCTCTCCACAATTCATTCCCATTGCATTCCCTGCCATAGCACATCTCTCACACACCATCATTTCTTTCTTCATTCCATCTAGTCACAGTGCATGCTCTCCTCAAATAGCTCATTTCCGCAGCCTGAATTCTTGACCTCTGACTCATTCCATGTCATGTTTTGGCTGCATAGGTCAGGGTTGGGAGGCTCTGCTGTCCATTAATCCTCTTTTCACTTACATACTCACACCTCTACCCTTCATTATTAAGGTAAGGGACTCTCTCCCTTATCCCTTATCCATCCTTCCATATCACCAAACTTACCCAAGACAGTTCCTAGATTCTTAAATTCTATCACTTCCAATCTTTTTCATCCCATATCCTAAGCTCAGTTTAGTACACTTCCTTCTTTCACTCTTTATGGTTTTACAAAATATATACTTTCACTTTGTTTCCTTTCAGACACCATTATTTTACTTTTACTTGCATTTACCTTCACTTGCCTATGCTTACACACTTCGCAAAACCCGCTTACAACCTTCTGCAGTTCCTCTTCATTCTCAGCAAACAACACAGTATCATCCACAAACAAGCTTGCCACAAGCCACCATATCTCATCACCCACACTCCATCTCTACACCCCTTTTCCCTAGTTTTGCTTTCATCTTTCGTATCACTCCTTCCATATATATCTTAAAAAGCCACAATGACATCACACGGCCCTGCATCACACCTACATGTATAATAAAACTTTTGCTCAACTCTCCATTCACTCGCACACACATTTGTTCCTTTATAGAAGGCTTTCATACCATCCAACAGTTGTCCCCTTTTACCATATACATTGTATTTCTGAAATGTAGTAGTTGGTAGGCAGCCATTGACTTGGGATTTATACATCCAATACTACCTGCCTAGGTATTTAGAGGGTTAGTGATGGCTGCAAAGTAAGCCAGCTTTTTAATGGTGTTCAAGTTGCTCTCCTTTGACCCAGGTAGCTATCTTTTCTTTCACTCCTTTGACCCAGTTAGCTATCTTTTCTTTCTGCCTCACTACACTCGTGGACTGCTGACATTCTGTCCTTTCTGCCTCACAACACATGTGGACTTCTGACATTCTTTCCACAAACATGCAATCTTTCCTTGTCACACTAACTCTTAACAACACTTAACTCACACAAATTCTTTGTAACTATATTTTCCTGCACCGAATGCTATGCATCAGTCCTGCCTTTTGGCAAAAATGATGGGAGCAATAGATAGAAGTAGTAGGTAGGAACATTAGACAGGGGCATTAAGTAGAAACATTAGATAGTAGTAGGTAGGAGCATTAGCTGGTAGCACTAGGTAAACATCTGGTAGAAGTAGTTAGTTGGAACTTTTGAGGTTTGTGTAGTTTCCATGTTTATATCACCTCTTTAAGTCTTGTCGTCTTTGCCTTTAGTGCCTCACCCTTCATGGGCCACTGGTAGAGAGCAACTCTTAAGACAGTGTTTTCAGAAGCACCTTCCTTAATTTTCCAACTGACCTCTTGTGCCTAGTGTGTTACCCGATGCTCCAACCCTCTACTTCTACCTAATGTGTTACCGAATGTTCCAACCCACTACTTCTACCTAATGCTCCCACCTAATGTTCCTACTTACAACTTCCATACTTATTGCTCTTACCAATTTGCCAAAAGGTAGGGTTAGTGCATAGTGCTCACTGCAGGAAAATCTAGTTATGAAGAATGAGTTGTGTGAGTTAATTGCTGTCAAGTGTCATGGAGAGAATGTGTTTGTGGACAGAATACCAGCAGGCCATGTGTGGATGAAAGAAAGAAAAACAGTTGCCTGGTTCAGGGGAATGCAGCTTCACACATACTAGTATGGATATTGAAAATATCATATATGATACACCAGTTGGAAAAAATGATCATGCAGTGCTGAAGTCTGATTATGTGGTAAATAATGAAATCAAAAGAGTAGTTGTGAAACAGAACTCAAAGAGGAGATTTAAGCATGGAAACTACACAAAGCTCAACACTTTCTGTGGTAACATTGATTAGGAAATGAAGTTCAGTAGCCAGAAACGAAGGCAGTGTGGTAAAAGGTTCTGTGAAACTTCCAATGAAGGATTATGAAAAACACTGGCACCTCTAGCCACAAAAAGAGTGAAGATTAAGAAAGAGGGGAGAATGCTTTAATCAGAGATGTTAGAAAGCTCGAGAGCTTTGAGATGTGCTGTGACAAAGACATGGGTAGCACTCCTGTCAGCCAACATATATAAGGTAAAGAGAGCAAGAAACAAGTATAGCAGGGTAAGAAAGGGTAACAAACAAACTTTGAAGAGAATTATGTGGACAAGGCAGGAGAAAATCCAAAACTTTCTAATTCATTCATTGGGAGTAAATTGTCAGGTAAACAGAAGCTAATCAGGCTAAAGGATTCAAAGAGAAGAATTGTAGTGGTTGATGCATGCATATGTGAGAAACTGAATAAGTTCAAAAGTGTTTCACCGTGGAGAAAGGATAGGGAGCAGGTTTTAGTAAACACTAAAGTATCTAGGAAAGACATTAACAGGATACTCAAGGGTCTTGACCCATACAAGGCTTAGGGTCCTTATGAAATTTCACCATATGTGCTGTAGATGTATGCAGATACTCTAGACAGACCTATTGAAATACTGTTCAAGATATTGCTGGAGAAAGGCGGAATCCCTTGGGAGTGGAAAAGGGAGAAATGTCTTAACCATCTGTAAGTAAGGAGACCAGAAAGAAGTATATTTATGCTGTGTGAGTGATTGATGTACGGATTAAAATGGCTGAAGACATGTTTCATGCAAACAGCATACAGAAATTAAAAAAATCGTAAGATAGAGAATGTTCAGGAGATGGAGCCCCTCGAGTGCAAAATTCCCTTCCCAAATAATGCAAATGTATAATTACAGAAACTTGATTTGGTACTTGCATTTTTATTATTGTCATATAGTGTTCCTAGGATGTATCAGGGAAACAGTTTGTCAGCTTATATACTATTATAATGGAGAATCTCTCTCTCTCTCTCTCTCTCTCTCTCTCTCTCTCTCTCTCTCTCTCTCTCTCTCTCTCTC
>JAUUDZ010159048.1:2791-18502 GCA_032361705.1 Panulirus versicolor | reverse complement strand
CCTAGGTTCGATTACTCTCACCTTTTAACATTCCACACTTAACCTCTCCAGGTATTTCTTCAACAAGTTTACTCTCACCTTTTAACATTCCACACTTAACCTCTCCAGGTATTTCTTCAACAAGTTTCTTTTCCAAGTTCACTTACTTTCACCACTCTCATGTGAAGACTGGTCTGCAGCTGGGGTATGTAATGTCACCGTGGGTATTCAATCTATTTATGGATGGGGTGTTGAAGGAGGTAAATGGAAGGGTCTATGAGAAAGAGGCTCAGATGCAGTCTCTTGGGGGTGGGGATTCCTTGGAGGCAAGTCAATTATTTGCTGCTGACAGAGATCTAGCGACAAATTCAAGTGAGAAACTACAGAAGCTGGTTTTTGAGTTCAGGAGAGAGTAAAAGGAAAAAATTTAGAGTAAACATAAATAAAAGCAGGATCATTAGTTTTAGCAGCACAAAGACACAGCTAAGTTGGGTGTGTGAGTTTGGGAGAAAACTTGGAAGTGATGTGGGCATGCAAGTGAATGGACCCATGGGAAAAGAGGTAAGTCATAAGATAGATGAAGGGGCAAAGTTCCTGGGAGTACTAAGTTGTGTGAAAAGAGAAGTCACTATCTGCAGGGAGGGATGAAGATGGAAGTGTCTGAAGGTATATCAGTTCATGGTGTAGTACTGAATGGATATATATATGAAAATGTACATTAGAGGGTGAGGGTGTTGAAATGAAAAGTTTGAGAGAAATATATGTGTTGCAAGAAGAGCTGATCAAGCAAGTAATGATAGGGTAATAAGAGAAGTAAGGTTGTGAGAAATGACAAGGTGATCAATTAATGATTGTGTAATAAGTAAGGTTGAAAGAGCTGATGAGGGAGTGCTGATAAAGGTTAGCCATATGGTAAAAATGAGTGATGAGAGATTGACAAAAAGAATATACGAGTCAGAAGTGAAGGAGTTGAGAGGTAGACTCAAATGAAAATGGAAAAATGGAGCAAAAGATTCTGAGTGATCTGGGCCTGAACTTGCAGGAGGGTGTAGGGCATACATGAGATAGTGTAAAATTGGAGCAATGTGGTATAAAGGGGAAAGTTATTGACATGGAAAGCCATGGAAAACCACAGAAAGGTCTGTGGGGCATGGCTGTAGAAAGGGGGACTGTGGTTTCAGTGCATTAAACAAGAGAGCTAAAAAGCAGATGTGAGGAAATTATGTCATTTCTTTGTCTGTTCCTGGCACTACTCACTAACATATGAAACAGTGAACAAGTATGAAAGAAAGAAGAAAGAACTATAAATGATCTTGAAGGCTCACAAAACTCTAAAAGCTGCCTCAATTTCTTTAGTGTTGAAAAGTTGTTTCTCATTCAAGCAAACATAATTCAGTAAAGCTAAGACGAAAAGACAAGAAATCATTTAAGGCAGATGGAACATTAAGAAGACAATAAGTTTATAGAAGTAAAACTAATCAAAGTATGAAAATATAACTTACTCCTCAGCATTGTAGAAAACTTTAAAAGGGAGGATGGAGGTCGTGATGGGAGAAATACGTTTTTCCTGCTCTGCTTTCATCGTTTCCATGGCCAAACGCTTCTGTTCCTCATCATGGTAGAATATGAGCGACATGTACTGGAAAGCAGCAGATTAAGGAAAGATGTAGTGATGACTGCAATCTCAGTCAAACTTAAAACTGAACAAGTCAAACAATTAGACACTTTTTTGATAAAAAGGTCAGCAACAAGAGTATTTCCACCAAGGCTGAGAGACAGCCAATGGAACCCAACAAAGCTACTTTGGTAACTGAGACTGAAGTCTAACACCTCATTAGCAGAATTACTCAGATTCACACTCACTGGAAACAAATTTGGCATAAAGGAAGACTTTGCAAATGGAGAATTCAGTATCATCCTATTTTTGTTGTACTGATATCAAAAAAACAATATAGCTAACCCTTACATTGCAGTACAAAAAAAAAATCCATGTACATTTTACAGTATGAAGACCATTGCTGTACTGGTATGGAGTGCCTCTTCTCCCCTCATTTAAATTCAAAGCCATGCTTTATTGGTATGTAATAATGCATTATGTCACAAGAAACAGTAATCAGCACTGAGAAAAAAATCCCATAGTAATAGTTGCTCATACAGTACAAGGAAGTACCCTCTGGGGATCCTAGACATACTTGTATAGGTTGCCTTTCCCCATCATCACTCAAACTAAAAGGTGCACTTTAACGGTATGCAGAAACCTTATATTACAGATACAACCAGCACCACGAAAGAATCCTAGTTTCTTACTTCCCCATGCAACACAATGGGGGAAGGTATGGCCCCATTTGGTGTATTTCCAAGATCAATTTGTGGCTGATCAACAATAATCTTCGGCAAGAATAATTTGGCTGATGAACTGTTTGAGCCATGAAAAATTCTTTGGATATTAGTAATATACTGGTGGTGGCAGAGATGAAAAAGATGTATGTATCCAATGGTCAGTAAAAGTCAATAAATATGTGACAAATGGAGCTCATATGTGTGCTAAACTTCAATGTCTGTACAACAAAAAATATTCTGACAAACTCTGGTCTTAGGAACTCCCATAAATTTCATGGGCTGGGCCCTTTAGCAGTGAGTTACATAACCCCATCACTGCTTTTCAGGCTGCTGCAGCTTCAAAACTGTGCTAAAATCAATAGCAGAGATAAACTGGACTCATCTGTATATTAAAATTTGTTCAATGATACTGACAGTGATACATCCTTACCAAAGGCGATTCTTCATTCATATTGTAATAAAAGGCTGGGGTGTTTAAATGCGTGTGGATGCAACCAACATGAGGAGGTAGGAGAGATAGGTAGTCTGTTTGAGGAAAGAAACCTGATTTTTTGGCTCCGAGTGAAACAAAGTTCAAGGGTAAAGGGGAAGAATGGTTTGGTAATGTCCAAAGCGGATACTCAGGGGTTGGGGAAAGGACAAGAGCTAATAACAAGGTAGCACCACTGATGATGCAGGAATGGTGAAGGTGTGTGAAAGAGTGGAAGGAAGCAAGTTCTAGACTGATGTCAGTAGAAATGAAAGTAGATGGCAGGAGATGAGTTATTACTAGAACTTATGCACCTGGCCATGAGAAGAAAGATCATGAGAGGCAAGTGTTTTGGAAGCAGTTGAGTGAGTGTATCAGCAGTTTTTGTACAAGAGATCGGGCATTCCTGATGGGGGATTTGAATGTAAAGGTGTATGGTGTGACAGGTGAGGGTATAATTAAGGGGATGGGTTATTCAGTTTTATGAATGAAAATGGTGAACAGCCTGTAGAAGTGTTTGCTGAAAATGGACTAGTGGTAGGGAATACTTGGTTTAAAAAGAGGGACATACACAAGTATACATACATGAGTAGGAAAGATGGTCAGCAGGCATTACTGGATCACATATCAACTAATAAGCGTGTAAAAGAGAGACTTATGGATGTAAATGTGCCGAGAGAAGCAGCTGATATATGTTCCAAAAATCAATGTACAACTGCTCTTGAAGGGTGAGAATCCTTCAGATCTGCTTAATAATCTTGTTTTAATTAATCAGTTACAAGTATACCAAACATATCAAAATGCACTGCATGGATACCATCATACTTCTTGGGGAAACCACTTCCCCTCCAGTCACTTATTACCTGCCGTGAACATTTAGATGTTGGATTATGATGCTTCCAGAACAAGGACAAAAGAGTACAATAGTTAGTCTGCTCTGGATTGTAGTCTATGTCCACAGTTTCAGTGTGATCACCCCTGTGCGAAGAGAAAGAAAATATGAATATCATTCATAAATGTATAAAAAATACTAATGTTCAAAACATTTTTCTTCTTTTTCTTTTGTCCTGTTGTTCAAAACACTATTCATACACAATTAAAACTTTGTAGGTTCCTAAATACATAACTAAACAATTAAAAAAAATACTTCTTTTTACATGCCAAAATTGTTGCATATGTACTGCAGCCTCTGAACTTTTCATACAGAATATATCAACCTTTCCATCCATTAGCATGAAGATCACGTAAAGAGTATTTGCCCTATCCCTTGCATGTCTCACACCCTCCTGCATGTTCAAGCCCTGAACCCTCAAAGCATCCTTATCAAAGTGTGTTTCAAGGCTTCAGAAAGCATAAATACTGTTCCTTTCTGTAAATCTCTTAGAGAATTCCTAAGTCTCTAAGATATTTAACTAGATATAAGCAATGGAGTCCTTTTAGCAGAGTCTTTCAGGTGCTAAATATAAAAGAATTATTTCTAATTCAAAAACTACATTCTTAAGTCCCTAGTGGTTGTCATCAAAGTGGATATGAGTCATGAGTCTACATATGGCATGTAATTCACTCCCCTTTATGTAAACACATGTACATATATTTATGCATATACACTTACTTCCTGCCACTAGAGTCCCTTTTATCTCTAAGAGGCTACTGCAATGCTCAGGAAGCCAGCCACATTCACTCAACAAGACCACAGGTCATATAAAGTGAAGCGATGTAAGCATATCTTCATGTAGAAGGGCAACTGAGTAATAAGTGCTCAGTGTCTTCATTGTAGTTGCTGCATCATGGGCATGAAGGGTCTTGGGACATGTGAAACTGTGATTGTAATGGCATAGAATAGGTGAGGTCCACAGCATAGGTACGAAAGTGTCTCATAATTACCTATTTGTATGGCTAAGGCAAAAAGTTCTACACTCATGGGACTCTGTCTTCTGAACTTTCTGTGTCATCAGGTAGCCCTTTAAACCTATATAAACTACCACCATTCACTGCCTTATCTATAAGTTTATTCCAACCATCTACCACCCTAACACTAAACCAGTACTTCTTGAAATCCTTTGAAACAAGCTGTTTACCCAGCTTTTTGTTTTGCACTCTGGTTACTCTGGTGCTACATTTCTTGAAGAACTATTTCTTGTCATCATCATTCAGCCGATTTAGAAACTTGAAGGCTGTTATCTGGTCCCCCTTTCACTCCTCTTCTCTTAATTCAGGTTCCATCTCGGTGAATGCAGTATAAAGGTATCAATGTGCCATTAAGAGACTGAAACATGGCATGAAGAGTAGAGTAAAGAGTAAACGATGGAAAGGTCTGTGTGGCCTGGTTACAGACGAGCCATGGTTTTGGTGCATTGCACATGACAGCCAAAAAATGGATGTGTGTGTGTGGCCTTTCTTCATATGTTCCTGGTGCTACCTCACTATGCAGGAAACAGCAATCAAGTATATTTTTTGTAATGTTTGACTGCCATTTCCCATGGTAGCGAGGCAGCAATGGGAACAGACAAAGAAAGGCCACATCTGTTCACATCCATTCTGTAGCTGTCAGGTGTAATGCATCAAAACTATAGTTCCCTATCCAAGTTCAGTCCACTGACTGTATGTTGACCCCCATGTACCACATCATTCCATGTACTCCTTTCACCATCCTACATGTTAATCCCTAATCACTCAAAATCTTTTTCACTCCATTCCAACCTCCCATTTCCAATTTGGTTTCCTGTTCCCCTTGTTCCCTCCACTTCTGATACGTGTGTCCTCTTTGTCAACCTTTCCTTATTCATTCTCTCCATATGTCCAAAGCATTCTAACACACCCTCTTCAGTTCTTTTAACCACACTCTTTTTATTACTAAAACTCTCTCTTACCCTTTCATTTCTTAATTGACCTTACTCAACCAAAACACCTCAAGTCCTCAAACATTTCATTTCCAACACAACCACCCTCCTCCGCACAGCCCCATCTATAGCCCATGCCTCGCACTCGTATAATACTGATGGGACTACCATTCCTTCAAACATACTCATTTTGCCCTCCCTGATAATATTCCAAACCAAGGGTTAATATGTCTCACAAAATGGAATTTTGTCCAGATGTTTATGAGAACAAAAGTAGAAATAACCAAACAAGTACACCTACCACGTCAACTGTGATGTTTACCTTTATTAGACATCCACTGTCAGATATCCTGATGACTGGGGATTATATCTTTATTGGTGACTGTACATATCAAAACAATAAGAAATGAGAAAGTGTATCACAATGTGAAAGGATTTATTCAAAAATTAAAAGAATAAACTGGTAAGATTAAGTGTTCACTAACAGGTACTTACAAACTATGGTAGGTTGGGTTGACCTTGGACCCACCAGCATAGCCAACTCGTGTCCTGATGACACCAGAGGCACAGCCAAATAGGCCTTCTGGCATCCAAAATCATGACATACCAAACGTTGCTTTTTTGGTGGTGACCTGTGGTGTGAACATATTCTTTGTTCCTACACAAAGGTTTCCCTGAAAATCAAGAAAAGTAAACTGGAATCAGTGTAAGTTACGCTGACCAATAACCCTTATTACCACTCTATTCATGGCCCCCTGGCTTTTGCATTATTCCTATAATCTTTACCGAGTCTTCAACTGAAAATTGTGAGGATGGGAGAAGATCTGGCCTTACATACCTAATATCAAAGGATTTTAATTTTACTGCCTAGCAGGGTATCAGCATAAACTTCTAGTACCTTATCTGAGAGCTGAACTTTTTTATTTCAGAAAACCTACCATGTGCTTCACTAGAGAGCTGAACTTTTTTATAGCACACAATCTACCATGTCAGTTTTCCAAGTAGGCAAAGGCATTTACAGCTATTCAGATGCTTTACTCTGACAGAGCAATTCTTTAAGATTCTGGGTATGAAAGATATACCCTAAACCTGTATGCTAAGCAACCATTTTCACATGCTATGAAATTCAGAAATTGAGAATTTACAGGAATATGCTAATATATAATCTCTAATTCAGTGGAAACCATTCTTGCATCTTTGTAGAATTATTTGCTTGACTGATTTCACAGTTATTTTCAACAATGAGCATTAAATACATTACTGAGACAAGACAAGTCTCCCAACATCTTTCTTTTGTCATCAAAAATGATATAGCATAAACAAAAACTAACACCAACTATGACCATCTTCGATGATAGGGAAAATGGTAGAAAGGTAGAAACAGGATAGATTAAAGAAGGAAGAGAATTCCACAGCTTCAAAGAATGTGGTACACAGCAATCAACAAAACTAATGACATGTCAACTACAATATAAGTGGACATAAATTAAATCTTAGCCTTATGCTGGAACCAGGTTAGGTCTTCATAGGTTCTGATGATTTCTAAACTTATTCCACTTCATCTTATGTTCATCAACCCAACGTTTTCCCTGATCTTCATAACCCTCCCCACTATAACTTTCATGTCTCACGAGGGTAAAAATTACATATTGACCTTACTTCAAGTCTCAATCCCTACATATCTATCATCTATATCTCTGATGCCTGTTTCACCTGAAAGTCGCTCATGGGGGCGGCCACAAAAATAAAATCTATAACTAGTGAACTGCAGTGCCAATCCTTAGCTATTAGTGCCTCACCTTTAACAGGACCCTTACCCTTAACAGGACACTAGCAGAGGGCAACTCTAGTGCAGAGTTATCAGAGGCTCCCACCTAATGTTCCTACTGACTACTTCTACCTAAAGTTCCTACTTAACACTTCTACCTACTGTTTCTACATCTCTACACTCAATAATCAACCCTTTTTCTTGTACAGCAGAGTTAACCCAGAAATAAATTGGTGTGAGGAAAACAAATAATCTGCCAAAAACCTACGTGAACAATGTTATTCAAGAATACAAAGTCTACACAACTGAAAATTTTGCATAAAGTCACATTCGTCCTCACACATCTAAATTATCAATTCTCTCCCCAACAGAAAAAGTGGAAGATTCACTGAATCCTTCAAAAATCAATTCTGCAATAGTAAGTAGATCCTAAAAGAATATCACATAATTTACCTTATGGGTTAGTAATTCTAGTTTAACAATATCAGTGAAAAACATATTAAAGAACGTTACACTTCATATAATTCTATTCCACCTGCAGCAATAACTTTAATGAATCCTACGTTTGCCTGCACTTTTTAAGTTGGAAATGCCTGGTTTTACATAATCACAATACCAACCCACAATACCTAACATAAAATAATGTTCTCTCAAGTGAGAGCTGCTGGTGGAATAGAATTCTATGAAGTTTGGTGAATTCACTGATATTTTCATAAATAAAAGTTAGAATTGCTCCTTAAATCAAAAAATTAATGACTATCCCAACAAATCACAAATGAGTGTTACAAAGTAATATATGCACTATCATATATATGACTTAAACAGACCACATATGATTCTTACATAGAACATATGCCCTGCTACATATGGGCCTTGTATAGCATATCTTCCCTACCACAGATGGGCTCTCACATAGAATACATGTCATGCCACATACATATATCCTTCATATACCTACTATGTCATGTATGGGCCTTACATAACACATGAGTATCTATCCTGCCTCACACAGCACAATTTCTCCCACATACAAAACTTACAATACACATCTCCCTACCAAATATGGGCTCTGCAAAGCATGTCTGCTTTGCCTTGAATTGTCCTTACATTTCTACTTTCCCAAACATATGCCATTTACAGTATATCTGCTTTGCCATATATGAGCCACAGGGCAAATCTACTCTGCCCTACACAGCATATCTGTTATACCACATGAAATTTACTGAGCAAATATGCTATCACATATAATCCTTACATATCTGCTTTGCTACATGCAAGCCTGACATAGTATATCTGTTCTGTCATGTACAGACCTTATATTATAAGTGCTCAACCACAAGCATCAGATGACAGGCAACCAACTAATGAGAGAGATAACACCATCAAAGTGAGAAGTCAATGACAGCAAGGCTGTGAGCCAGCATCACAAAGGCTGTCAAGTGACCCTTCCTGGCCCAGGTTGCAACCTTATCTCTGCCTCACATATATATGGGTTGCTGGCATTACCCACAAATCCAAGGTCTATCCTTCTTGAACATACCACTTGACATATAATTCATACTTCTCTTTGTTCTTAATGCTACATTTCCTTGCATTTTATACTTTAGCTCTGCCGAATCATAATATCTTGGCAGATGTAAATAAAGATCAAGATAAATGATCCCCACAGTGTAGAAATCCCTCCCCATACAGTAGATATTTGAAATTACATATGAGCCTAACATACACCTTTCCACATATGGGCCTGCAAAACACATCTGCCCAGCCACGTATGTGCCTTACATAGCATATCTGCCCTCCCACATACGTGCGTTATATACCGTATATCTACATAGATGCCTTACATATCTGCCCTAAAAAAGGTAATCTACACATCATATCAGTGTACCCTGCTATACAGACGTCTTAGCACCACTGCCCTAATACATTAGTTCTTTATAAAAATATCTGCCTTACACATATGGATCTTACACAGAACTCTTGCATGCCACATATGGATCTAGGACGACATTTTTGCCTTGATATACGTAGGCCTTACATATCTCCTTGTCACATATGGACCTTATATAGGGTTCAGTTCTGCCCCGTACAGGCCTTATAAAGCATGTGTGCCCTGCATCATACAAGCCTTCTAGTGAATATTTACCGTAACATATGGGCCACAGAATATTCGACCTGCCATAAATAGGCTTTACATAGAATATATGCACTGTAACACACTGGGCATATGTGCCGTGCCGTATACATACAGCTCTTACAATGCATATTTGCCTTCCATATGAGCCTTACACAATAAAATAAGAATGGATAAGAGTGGAGCACCACCACTAATGTAGGTCTGGAGGCTGCAGCCACCATGTAAATTTAACTTAGATGGTACTCACGCCTGGACGAATGAGATTCATTTAGAAGAGGTAAGATGTCAGCCAAGGAAGGCCTCGGTAGTGGTCTATTAAGACACCAGGTGGGGTTGGCTATCTTCCAGTCACAGTGACTCAACAACTTGCCTCTTCACAATACAACCTGCCACACACCGCCAATTACCACATTTGCTTACATTACAACTTCAATTTGAATCCAATGATCGAGATACATTTTTCTTGAGGAGTATTTGCAATTTTTCTTATAATCCAATGGACTAAAGTCAACCATATTTTTTACCGATCATTTATCTTTAACTCCTTTCTTGAAGGTTTCACCCAAAAGTTACTTCTCCAGTAATTGTGATATTATCTATAATATATTGTTGGTTAATGATAAAAACCCCTGAATTCAAAGAAATATCCAATTCTTCCCCTAAAATTCAAATAAGGTATAAATAGTAAAGCATTGCCAACCTGGCTAGACTGGTATTTCATACTTATCATACTGTGCACAGGTGTTTGTCACGATTTTTTTGTTGTTCAAATCTGTAGATGTACTAACGTTTTGCACATTGTTATATTGAAAAAAATATTGTAAACATCATTGCATCAACAGGACAGTCAAGCACTGGAATGATAAGCAATTCAATTCCACATTATTTGGTCATTCACTGCCTCTGATTAGCTTCCAGCGGTAGAAATTAAGCCCATAATATGAATGATGTTATTTCTGAACTTCTAACGAGATTAGCAAGGTGACTAGCTTCACTGAAAAATTTCCCTTCAAACCTTTATAAACAAACACATTGCGTCGCTCAAAAGAAAGATTTTCGCCAACAAACCATCTTTTTTGTTCTCATTTTCGAGCTTGGCGTTAAAGACCAGTCTTCTGTTACCCTGAGCAAACACTCTTCTCGCGTCGTTAAGATTGTTGTACTGTGTAGATGCTGAGTGTCTGTCGAAGCTAGGCAGCCGGTGATTGTTCAGAGTGCTCTATTTTGTGTGGTTGCAGCTTTACTGTGTTTGCTTTTGAGAGGATGGACGAAGATCAGGAAAATGAAGCGAAGGGAACTTAGGGTTCAGATCTGGGACCATTATTCTTCTTGGTCTTTACAAATGATTTGCCTGAAGGTAATGGCCTTCTATATGAAGAGGTTTGCAGATGATGAAGTCATAGGGGAAGTGTAAAGCGACGGGAATGCATCACTTACAAGGGGTCCTTACCAGACTTCAGAGTTGATCTGAAACATGGCAGGTTAAAATCCAGTCAGAGCAAATGTAAAGTAATAAAGATGAGACAAAGCGATAGACGGCCTTAATATGACTATTATCCTGCAGGAAATAAGCTTCCGGTTTCTTTGTGAGAGGATTTGAGAGTCGACATCGGCCCTAATATGTCGCCAGTGTACATCAGGAGAATAGTCAAGGAGACAAAATACCTGATGGGAAATATCAGACTACTTCGAAGTAGATGGATTGGGAAGCCATTAATAAGCTATTCACATCCTACAAAAGGCAGAAACTGGAATATGCTTCTCAAATTTGGCCACCACACCTAAAGAAGCACTAAGAGCTATTAGAGAAGGTACGGAGGGCAACAAAGATGCTACCAGAATTAGGAGAGCTAAGTGACAGAGAAAGGCTAGAGGCTTTAAATTTACCGACCTTGAAAGAGACATTAGCCAGAGGTTAACTAATCACAATCTTAAGTTTTAAAACATCGATGACGTGAACAATAGAGTTCGAGTAATGTCGGGATAGAGTAACCAGGGGACATAACATGGAATTAAGCGAGAAACATGCTGAAAATTATGCAAAGAAATAATTCTATAGCATAAGAGTGGTGAATGGATGGAAAAAGTTAATGAAGATTTAATGCAGAACATATATAAACCTAAGAGGCATGATGGTGGAGAATGCTCAAAGGATGGAGCCTCACCAATGCAAAACTCCCTCCTTATACAGTACAAATAAGTAATAACACACACACACACATATGCACTATTGTGTAATGATCACACCGTCAGGGAAGATGTAAAAATGAGATAGAAGACTTAGAACAGTCACTTCATATACAAGGAAGAGGTGGAGCCAAGACCCCGTTGGTGTTTCATTTTCCTGGTCGTCAGCAAACACCAGATCACACGTATCACTGTTACCGTCCTGCAATATATACATAAGGTTCAGGCTGGGGTGTCTGCGTATATCTGGCTGTAGCCAAGATGAGAAAAGAGATATGTTTCGTAACTTGAATCTTCCACCTCTGAGAGAAACAAAACTTAAGAGGAAGGGGCAAGAAGGTTTGGGAATGTCTGAGGGTTAAAGCGGGGGTGGTATGAGGGCCTAGGGAAGGGGTAATATTACTGCTGAAGTAAAAGTTGTACGTGAGAAATTTTGTATGGAAATGAGCTCCAGTTGGTGATTACTTGTAATTATGATCCTGGCCATAAGGAGAATGATAGAGATGCGTGTTTTGGAAGCAGTTGAGTGAGAGTGACAACATTTCTAATGTGAGAGATCGGGTGTTGGCGATCGAGAGAGTAATGGTAGAGTAAGGAAGATGTGTCGTAATAGGAAGAATATACTTGTGAGCTTATGAGGGCGGGCTGAAATTTGGACAAATGGAGAGAGTGAGTGGGGAGGTTGAGAAAAAAGGATGTATGTGTCATAAGTGAAGGAGACAAGGAGAAAGGGGAGACCAAACTGGAGATGGGAGAATGAAGTGAATAAAATTTGAGTGCTCTGGACAGCAACATGAAGGAGGGTGAAAGGCATGCAATGGACAGAATGAATTGCAGCGTTATGCTATACTTGGAGCAAGGTGTTGTCAACAGATTCAACCAGGGTTTATGAAGTGGTCACTTTGTGATAATGATCATACGGGGTTTCTAGGACAGAGAACAGAATGTACCCAACATATCTTTATCATTTCATGACTGAACTGCAGTGTTTTGAAAGTGAACAGTGGTAAACCATGTTAGGTCATGGTAGTGTTTACCTTAACCAGGCTATTGTTTCTCCATTCTGAAATGCTGTACAGATCCAATGTGAAAGAGAAATGTTCACTTCGATAGAAAGAACGAGTATTAGGAGATGGGGAGGGAATGTGAGGTGAAGTGTGTAAAGTGGAATCTTCGGGACAAAACTGAATAGGGTTAGAAGTTAAGCTTATTTATGAAGAGAAGAATAAGATGAGGCTGTAGGACAGAAACATGAGACTCAGCACTTTTGTTATGATAAGAGGAAGATGTCTCGCTCCTCCAGCAAGTACTACCATGGATCGGCCAGAGAGGAAGCTGTGCATTAGGAAACAGAAACAGAAAAATCAAAGGAACAAAGTTTAGAGAACATAGAATTGTGCCGCATCCTACCCAGGACCACGACAAGCTTCATCCAAATCGCGGAGAAAGGAGGACCACAGGTGAGGGAAATAAGAGAGATCATCAGTCAATAAACGTCACACTGTGAAAGCCATGTTTTGGTGATCAGAGAGAGAGAAAGGGTTCTAAGTGCTTGAGAAAAGTGAGAGTTTAGAGAGGGTAGAAGCGAAAGCAATGGGACGATAGTTGGAAGGGTTAGAGCGGTCTCTTTTCACAGAGATTGGCTGCACCAAGGCATGCTTCTAAGAGGTACGGAAAAATCTGAGTTTACAGAGATAAAATAAGCAAGGACCGGAGCAACCTCAGAGATATACTTTCTTAGGAATGGAAGGGATATGCCATCCAGGCCATACATCTTGCCAGCTAGAGCTGGAAAAGTACTTGGAAGACCCTGCAAGATGAAAATATACGACGTGGCACAGGTTCATCAGAATGAGATGAGGAAGGATAATTAGATCAGAGTCAGGTTAAGTTTAAAAAGGAAAATAAGATACAAAAATGAGTAGTTTCATCAGTTGCAGACTTAACTCTAGATTGATCAGGTCGGAATAAGGGAGGAAAGGTTGATTTATAGAAGTTATTGACTAAGCTTTTGGTTAAGATCAGAGATTTGTTGAAAGAATCTGCGTATTTTCTTTGAGTTTGCGAAGCGCAGCTCTGTCGTGATTCCGAGCACTAGTGAAAGAAATGCTGGTTTCAAGGGAAGGGAAGATGTTCATGACCAAATATATTTCCCCTGATGCGAAAGGCATAGGAGTAAGAGTGGTCGAACCATGATTGGAGTTTGAAAGATCCAGTAGATGAAAGGACATGTAACTCCATGCCGGTCAAGACAACCTCCGTTATACGATCAGACGACTTCGGGACATCCCAGCCAGTGAAGCAGTACCCGACCAAAGGAAATTCAGTAAAGAAGCTGTGCAGGGATGGCTGCTGAGCTCCCCCAGAGTCTCAGAGTTGGCATGCTCATGGAGGCAAAATTGTGGTAGAAGGACCCTTAAGGGCAGAAATGGTTTATAAACAATGGAAGATTTTAAAGGTATAAAAGAGGTCAAGCTTGTTGGAAGAATGACGGTGAGGGTCGGGAACTCACAGTGGGTGTTTAACTAATTCCTTAACAAGAGAAACAGAAAGAGTCTCGGTTCCACCAGGATCGTCCTTAATAAAACTTAACCAAACCTCGTAACGTAAGTCGTAACCTCCCTGCACAGAGCATCGCATCGTGTGGATTGGAAGAGAACAAAGTTTTCTGGTAAGAAGTCACGTAGTTGAAGAGCTTTAAACAGCTGGAATTAGGGAGGGAGAGGGGTATATAGGAAATATACAAACAAAGGTAGAAAAATTCTGAGCCAAATGGCTTTAAACTTATGAGACTCGAGATTCATGAAGCGAATGATAACAGTTTTTGTATGGCAGTAATCACAAACTCCACCCTTGAAGCGGATTCAACGGTATAGATTATTATCATTATTTTTTACGCTAGCATTATATGCATGCATGAGATGGGGAAAGTGTAAGACTAGGGTGTGATGCCAGCAACATATATGTGGACGAAAAAAAAAAAAAAGGAGAAAAAGACCGCCCCGAGTCTGTAAAGGGGTACGTGACAAACGCTGCAGTGCTGGCTCATCCCTGCACCAATCCCGCTATCCTTTCCCCTCCCCCGACCCCCAGGCGGTAGGTAGTACCTCCCTGGTCGAAGTTAATTTATAATACAATTACTTCCTGAGTAACAAGCGGCTGGTGTCACCTAGAGCGTCGTGCTTATACAGTATGGTGCCTTGTAGACAATCTAAGAACTTGTTCGTCTATATTTTTCTATCGTTTAAAGAAGCATCAATTGTCCCTGTTGTTTCGTTCCCATGAATTATTAGAACTTTACCATCCCTCAGGGGTACGTATCTCGCTGATCTCTTTACCATTGATTCCTTCACTGTCTGTATTCTATGGTCGGTTTGGTTCAGTGAAATGCTTTGGAGGGTCAGAAATGATTAACATTGTTATACAAATCTTACTCACATTCCTGGCGTAATATAATGTTTGATGCTCCAACCATTAGTATTTCCTGAAATATATAATCTTATCAAGAGTATCCACCCCTCTTTTCCTTTATCATCTTATCTCTTCGCTGTCATGTATTCCTTTGAACATACTGTCATGTTTTATCTCTACAGTAGGTGTTGTCTCCGCTGCTTCACATACATAAGGTTCGTTTTCTCTAATTCATGTTTGTGGTGGTAGGATGTTGCTACAGTGGTTGAAGGCGCTGTGATGCAATGTGGGTGGCGTTGCTCTATGTTGTGGATTGTTGAATGTGTTGTGGCTAACAGTGTGTGTGTGTGTGTGGCGGTATATTGTGTGGTGGGCGTTAGTGCACTCTGAACATGTGGTGGATATAGTTAAATACCTCTCACGAGTGTTATGGGCGCCATGTACTGAGTATATCAGTCATGAATACGCGGTATCTAGAGATCATCATGACACTGGAAATGCTGTCTTGCTTTTAGAGAGAGAGAGAGAGAGAGAGAGAGAGAGAGAGAGAGAGAGAGAGAGAGAGAGAGAGAGAGAGAGA
>JAUUDZ010158937.1:0-18502 GCA_032361705.1 Panulirus versicolor | reverse complement strand
CTCAAAGGCCCAGTCCTCTGTTCTTAACGCTACCTCGCTAACACGGGAAATGGCGAATAGTTTGAAAGAAAGAAAAGGTCATATTTAAAAAAAAAATAGGGTGTGCAGTAAAATACTGTACATATTTTTCTATATATATTTTTCACTAGCATCCTACTATAAACAGTCTGCAAAAGTGTTAAGTGTGTGGCACAATAGAAAATTAAACAAATATATATTCCCTTGACCTGATTCAGCATGTTGGTAGTCCAAGGGGTATGGAGGTACTAACACAGCAATAACAAACCAGCCAGCACACCACTTGGATGGCACATCAAGCTTCAATGTCTCTACAGCACCAAATAAGGCGAGACTGAATGATATTTACTTTCTATAACTTGATATCTCCTTTTAACTGATAATACTGGGATATTTCTTCATTTTTTTATGAACCACCATTCTATGGACTCCTCTAAATGTTCAGGGTTCCATCCTGTACTGATAAACAGCAATGTACAAACCAAACTCATCAAAGACACTAGTGTGCAGTTCAGTGCAAGCGTCCACTTGAGAATGCATCATTTAGCTCCTTGCATGTTTTCTAATTTTCAGTCTTTCTTCTTCATTCCTCAGACTGATTATGTGCTCTTTAACTGAGAGTTTCCATCCTCATAAATCTATGTAACATTTAAGATTCTTATTTGGTTTGTCCACATTTTTTTCCAAGCTTCTCTGCTCCTTACCCCCTTGCTAATCTTATTATGCTCATGTCTTGTTCTCTTACATTTTTGATGTGGTAGCTGGCTGCTGTGCAAGCTATATCTTTTCCAAACACATCCATCTAGTCTTCAGTTCTAATACCTATCATTAAACCATATTTCTCTCTTTTTTCATCTTTTCTTTCTATTCTAACAGTGGAATCCACATATTAACCACATCATTACTGTATCCTCTCTTTGCACTGAGATTCCTTTCTGATCTTCTTAATGTCCCCACTAACAGTGCAGTCAAATTCAAGAATCATATGATTAGTTTTTCAAAATGAAGTATCATATCAGACATTTTCCATTTCCCTGTTATCATAAAGATAAGATGTGGTACTTAAGGTGTATCAACCCTCTGATTCTAGTATACTCAGTGGTGGTGGTGGTTGTGGTGGTGATGGATGCTGGTGGTGGTGAGGGTTGGTGATATATAATTATACAAGCTCATCGTGAAAAAAGTCATCTTCCTCCATCTTCTGTCATAGTATGACAGTCTCACACGGCAATCACTTGCCATCTACCTTATCAGCAGAGGTGTCAATCATATCATTCACACCCTTCTAGCAATAACATAACTGGGTGGTGGTGATGGCAGTGATGGTGGAAAAGGCGGTCATCAATTTGGTTTAAAAACTTATAGGTTATGATCAGGTCACCCCTCAGTTTTCTCTGTTCTGAGTTGGGCAAATCCAAGGCCTCTGACCTTTTGCTGTAACTCAGCTCTCTTAATTCTAGAACCATCATTGTTGCCCTCCTCTGAATCTATCTATTAGCTCTCTGTGCATCTTTATGTGCAGAGACCAAACCTGTGTATTTCTAGTTTGAAGCTTATATAGGATATGAACAGCTTGAACTTTTCCTCATCCATTCATATTTTTTTTCATTAAACTTGATCGCCGTTTCCTACATCAGCGAGGTAGTACCAGGAAACAGATGAAGAATGGCCCATCCAGTCATATACACATATACATATACATATACATAAATATCCATACACGCACATATACATACATATGAATATCCATATATACACACGTACATATTCATACTTGCTTGCCTTCATCCATCCCTGGTAATACCCTACCCCACAGGAAACAGCAACGGTACCCATGGCTTCAATGAGACAGCACCAAGAAAATAGACAAAAGGTCACATTCATTCACACTCAGTCTCTAGCTGTCATGTGTAATACCCGAAACCACAGCTCCCTATCCACATCCAGGCTCCACAGATCTTTCCATGGTTTACCCCAGACGTTTTACATGCCCTGGTTCAGTCCACTGACAGCACATCGATCCTGGTATATCACATCATTCCAATTCACTCTATTCCTTGCATGCCTTTCACCCTCCTGTATGTTCCGGCCCCAATCACTCAAAATCTTTTTCACTCCATCCTTCCATCTCCAGTTTGGTCTCCTACTTCTCCTTGTTCCCTCCACCTCTGACACATATATCCTCTTTGTCAATCTTCCCTCACTCATTCTCTCCATATGTCCAACACACCCTCTTCTGCTCTCTCGACCATACACTTTTTATTTCCACACATCACTCTTACAAATACACTACTTACTTAATCAAACCACCTACATATTATCTAGCAGATGCACATGCCAGTAAAGCCTGAATGTCAACAAGAGTGAGAAGTAATTCATTCCCTTTGCCTTCTCTCCCATCTTCTGCAGGTCTCTTCTCCTATTTTCTAAATAGTTTCTCATCGACTCAACCTTCTAATTATCCATTTAATATTTACCTCCCCCCTGTGTACTTTGATGATTTCTTTTCCTTCATTCCTTTACTATCCATTTTCCATCCCCTTCTCCCTCCACTCCATCACCTTCCCCTTCTTCCTTTCTTCTTCTTCTCTCTTCATGACCTCTTCCCTGCTTTAATATGTCCTACTTCTGTCCCTACCCCATTTTTCCTTTACAACAATTTAACTCTCTCTTCATATCTTTCAGTACTTTTGTCATTTCATTTACCTTTTAACATTTCATTCTACTTTAGTTTCCATCTTTTACCTCTTTGACCCTATCCTCCCTAATCAAAGTCCCATACTCTATCTCCTTCCTTTCTTTTCTTGCATGTCAAGTGAAACTTCTATATTTTCTTTATCTCCCTATCTTAGTCTCCCTTTGTTTCCTTTTCACTTACCTCCTTAACTCTATCAGTTGCTATATGGAGTAATCTTCCTCTCTCCTCATATCTATCTTTAAGAATATCTACTTCTTCTTCAAGGCTCTCATACTTCTTTTCTTGTTGACTGAGAGAAGCAACTTTCTGTTTCAGTTTTTCTTCTGCCTCACTGATCTGAAGCACAAGGACAGATTCACTGATATGAAAGACATACCTTTATATATCTTAATTAACCTACCAATCAACATTACATTATTTGTAATCAAAATATAATTGTTTTATGGAAAGATTATACTTTATTACAGTATGTGAAATGGAGAAACTGTAAAATCCCCATCCAAGAAGGCTGTGTTCAATATCAGTTAATTATGGAGTCTTACAAGATAAGTTTAACATCCACCAGTTAGCCTATTCCATGGTCAAGCTAATTAGAGATGCCACTCTAGACCCTCCATTACTTCAGCAAACAACCATTAGTCTTTCACACTGAAATCCACAGGTTACTTTACATTTCAGTCTGAATTCTACAAATCAGTTCATGCAGGAATAGAGTGGGTGGAACAGTAATATACAGAGAATGCCCTTAATCAAAAGTATTTCAATCCATCTGAGTCGGTTAAAGAAACTGATGCCCTAATTCTTATCAATCCTACAATTAGAGTGCTGAAGCTACAGCCACAGAATATTACCATGAACTATCATCTTAAACTTTAGTTTGTAGTTTCTCACTAAAACTTAGAAAACTCCATTTGAGATATGAGAGTTTTCCATGTGACGTGTGGATGACCAAATCAGAGATTAATTCCCTCCATCCCACTGACTTTGTACTGGGTGTTACAGGAAGAGTATCTGTCAGAGGTGGGTTGAAGAGGATGGGAATTGGGCTGGATAAAGAGCTACAATGGTTAGTGTATGAAGAAGGTTATGGTGCCCAAGTGTGACAAATATTGGATGCCTGGTATGTCTGCACTATGGTTTTTAGATCTAGTCCTTGCAAAAAAATTTTCCCTTTTGAGTCAAATACTGATATCTGAATCAACATATATAAGTGGAGATTAATAAGGAGTATATAACAAAGACAAACATTTACTTGGACTTGCTGTAAAACATATCCTAAATCTACTATACAAACTGCTGGAATTGCCACAAATGAAAAAAATCAACACGTATTTTGTAACGACATCATACACAATGCAAAAGTTTGGGAAACAACAAGATTAATTTTCATCATTAAAAATTGAAGGTTCACACAAAGTTCAAATATGTGATTCAATAATCCATCAGGCAATATACACTCGTGTTAGGGAATGGTTAATTCTAGTTGACAATTAGGATATATCATCCACAGAAATCATAAGGTGTCTGACTTTACCTTGCCATTGCGTTCTAGTTTGAGTTCATCAACACACTTGCCCAAATGTTCCAACTTTTCTTCCATCTGCTTATTTAGTCTTCTCTCTCCTTCCAGAGTTTCCATCAGCTGAGCTTCAGAGCGAGTCTTCTCCTCAAGAAGTTGATTGCATCGCTCCTCAAGTTTCTTGTTGTCTTTATGCAGCATTTCAATCTTTCTTGGAAGAAAATTGATGAGTCGCTTACTGAGATCATCATCTACCTCTGCAGTGTCTTCTGCTGGGGAAAATGACTCATCCTCATTTCCTCCTGCAGTGGTGCCTTCTTCTTCAGACAAATTCCCAGGAGCACCAGAAGTAGCTGATCCTGTGTCTGCCTCACTCAAATATGCTGTGTCAGAACTCTCTGGATCAGGACTTAAAATTTCTGTATCTATGTTATGAAGCTGATAATTTTCCTCATCATCTTCCTGTCCAAAGTAGTCATCCTCTTCATCATCATCATTATCATCATCGTCATCATCATCACTTGAGCCATAATGTTGGTGAAGAGCAGTCAATCTGGATGCTAGAGTCAATGATCGTGCTGTAGATGCCATGAGTTTTTGATAAAGGTAACTGCACTGGTCCTCTAGATCTTGCAAGCGAGTAGCATGCATGTCCTCACCCTCTATAGCAGCTACCATTGAGGTAGAGGTGTCATCATCTGCATCAATTACTCCATATTCAATGGCCATATCCAACAGTAGGTCTACTGGTGGCTCAAATTCTGCACAAGTACATGAAGCAACTGTTGCCCCTTCAATTTTTTCTTCTTGAAGGCATTCTCCACCATTTGACGTTACTGCTTTTTCTGCTATACGTCTTCTCTCATTAAGTTCCTCCCGAAGATTATTCCATGCCTCTTCACTTTCCATATTCATCTGCCTTATCTTGTGCCACTGTTCTCGTGAGCATTCCAATTCATCCCTCAAGTGATGAAGGAGCTCTCTTTTCTCTTTTAACTCATACCGGAGGACTGACTCTGAAGAATGTAGCCGAGCATGTTGTTCCTTCATATCTGACACCAACATCCAAGTAGTATGAAGTGCATCAGAAACATTAACTAGCCTTGTTTCCTGCTGAGCCACACGTCGTTGTAGTTCTATGTTGAGTACCTTTAGGCGTTCTATCTCAGTAACTAGGGACTTTTTCTCAAATATAAGCTCTTTCAATTTAATGTAAGTCTTACTAACACTGTTAGACATCTTTTTAAAATCCTCCTCTGAAGGCAGGCTACTAAAAGATATATTGCAGTTATCTGGAGGGTTGACTTCATTAACACGAGTCTTCTCGGTCAGTTCTAAGTCCTCAAACAATTTTGTTAAGGTGCTTAATTGTTGGGACATTTTCTGATTGTCATTAAAGTATGTGTCTAACTGGTCTTTCAAACCATGAATTATGATTTCCTGGTCATCAATAACATTTTCATAATCTTTAACACGCTTTTTAAGTTCAGCACACATTCTCTCTGTAAGTTCAAGTTTACCTGTTGTAAATGAGATTTCAGCTAGAAGTTTAGGAATATTCTCTCTTCTCTTTAATAGGTGATGATTTTCTGGCACAAAGTCCGGCACCTGAATTCCCACCTCTGTATGGCTACTGGAGGAATCCTGATGAGCACAGACTTCCTCACCATGGTGAGAATCAGTGTCACTATCGCTAAGGCGGGTCTTACGCTCAAACCAATTAGCACTCACCTTCCGAATATTTGTCCTAAGTGTATTTTTTTCCATTTCTGCTGCGTGACACTGTTCCTGAAGACAATATAACAGGATGAGCAAAGATAGGATAAATAATACAATGTAATAGCAAATTGTAACTGCTGATTAAAAAGTGGGTAATGATGGAAAAAAGCAGTCAGGATACTGTAACACAGTTCTGTATTGTAAAAACGATCTCATCAAAGGTAAAACTAGTTTACTATGTTCATTATTTATTATCAAAGCCATATCCTCACACAGTTTGAATATTACATGCCTGTCCAGGCAAAACTATTACTGAAGAACTGTATGAAAATTAATGCTACCTGACTGAAAACTGGTTAAAACCTTCACAATAAATCATCACTGAGAAAGATAGTCTCTTCTCACAAAGTGTCACTTTAGCACCATAATTTTCCAATGTAAACTCATCATGCCTGGCTGTGGGTGTTAAAATTTAAAAATGGTCATAGAATCAAATCATTCTGCTCTGAAAAAAGATATTCATAAAGGCTAGAAGCACTGCCTACATACAGAGAAGCAGCCACTCAGCCAAGACACCAGCCAAGAGTAGCATAACTTTTCACTAAGGAAAAGGGGAACTACAGGCCATAGTCTATAGAGGGACTTCTAAATGAAACATCTCTTAAATTAACTTTACTATGGCAAACTGAGGAGTAACATAGCAGTGAGAGTGGCATGACCAAGTATCTCAAAGAAAAAGTGATGCTTAGTGTCACTTTAACTGTCACCTGGCAAGAAATTTATTTATGGATTATTCTTGCAAAGAGGACTTAAGAGTTGCCCCTGTACCTACCATTTAAAATACACATGGGCTACGAATAGTGCAAACCAGAACTTCAGACAATGTGAACATTATGATATAGTAAGTAGTAGTTGGTAGGGAGCCATTGACCAGGGAGGTATATTACCGTTACTACCCACCTGGGAACTGAGAGGGTTAGTGATGGCTGCTCAGTGAGCCAGCACTCCAGCTGTTGTCAAGTTGCACTTCTCTGACCTAGGTAACTGCCTTTTCTTTTTGCCTCACCCATACGTGGACTGCTGGAATTTTGTCCACAAGCATACAATCTCTCCTTGTTACACATGCCACCTGACAACACTTAACTCACAAATCTCATTCTTTGTAACTCTCAATTTTCCTCTGGTTAGCACTATGCATTATCCTTGCCTTTTGGCAAAATGGTAGGAGCAACAGATAGAAGTTGTATGCAGAAACACTAGAGAGGAGCGTTAGGTAGCAGTAGTAGTTATGAACATAAGGTGGGAACATTAGTTGGTAGTCAGTAGGTACATTACATAGGAGGTAGTAGTTGGTACACAGCCAATGACCAGGGAGGTATATAGGTATATTACCAGTACTACCTGCCTGGATATCAGTGACATCTGCATACTGAACCAGCACTTTAGTGGTTGTCTAGTTGTACTTCTTTGACAGGGATTTTGTCTACAAACATACAATCTCTCCTTGTCATATGTGACACTTGAAAACACTTAACTCACACAGCTCATTCTTCATAATTCTTGATTTTCTTACGGTGAACTCCATGCGCTAGTCCTGCCTTTTGGCAAAATGATGGGAGAAGTAGATAGGAGTAGTAGGTAGGGACATGTGGGCAAGAGCATTAGGTAGAAATATTACATACAAGTAGTAGGTAGGAGCATGAGATCGAAGTAGTCATTAGGGTCATTAGGTAGGAGCCTCTGCAAACTCTGCACTAGAGTTACCCTCTGCCAGTGGCCTGTCAAGGATGAGGCACTAAAGACTAAGCAGCGCCACTGGAGTTCTTTACTTATGGAACTCTGTTGCTGTGGCCACTCCTTTGAGGGAGTTCCAATTAGAACAGGCATCAGAGATATAGATAGATAGATAAGAACATTAGGTAGAAGCCTCTGAAAACACTGCACTAGAGCTGCCCTCTGCCAGTGACCTGTTAAGGGTGAGGCACTAAAGGCTAAGAAGAAGCAATGAAGTTCACCAGTTATGAAAATTCTTTTGATGTGGCCACCCCTTTGAGGGAAATTCTCTAAGAGAACAGGCATCAGAGATACAGATAGAAAAGACAGTTAAAACATGACCAAAAGAAAATGCAGACCTTTAGTTCATGTACTGTACTTTTTCAACGATGATGCCTTCATAATCAAACTGCAATATAATCTACCCACATCAGAACTGCAAATCATAGGGTCTATGAAAAGGAGAATTGGAACACATACCTGTAGAGCTTTATTTTCCTTCTCTAAATTTTCTAATTTGTGGCGGTACTGGTTTAACACTTCCCGAGGATCTAGTGAGGATTCTATGTCCGGAAGTAGGATGGCATTAGTTGGTTTTGAAACTGCACATTGTTCATGCGTTACTGTAGCCATATCCATTCTAGGCACTGCAGGTGGATCTGTTTCTTTGAGCAATTCATGTACACCTGTACTAAGTCTTTCACCAGCACTAACTGTGTCCTTTAACTTTTGTTCTAATTTCTTAAGTTCACTCTTTAAGTCATTTTCTTGTGTTTGAAAGTTATCTACTTGTGCAAGGAGAGTCTTAACTTCTTTCTCCAATAACTGATGAAGATGTTGGAGTTCAGTGCACTTATCTTTACTAATTCTTAATTCCTCAGACAGTTGCTCACACTGGCAACATTTGTTGTATGTTATACTAGTATCTGAGTTGTCTGTGTCTACTGTAGTTGATGAAGTGTCTACAGTTGAATATTGCTGAGCCTGAGGAAAAAAAAAAAGCTTAGAATATGAATATGAATAAGAAATTCAAACAAAAATAGGTAACATCAAAAGATAATTTTCAAATTTGTACCTTATGATTCATGAATCAAGTTTTAAGTTTGCATTCAAACTAACAACAAAATATGCGATACAGTCATTAACCCTTTCACTGTGGCAGTCCTATTATCCGATGTATGCTCTATGTGCAGGAGATTCTTGGGTATTCTATAAAAATGTCTCCATATGTTTGTTGTTAGGATTAACTTGATCATAAACTTCTGAATAAAATGATATATGACTGAACCTGGTGAAAAACTGGTTTGGTGTGCTATGTACCCTAAGTTATACCACTCTGCTACCAAGCATATAAGGTATGCCAGAAGGCCTGTCAGGCTTACTTAGTGAGATGAATGGTACTGTATTTTTAAAAGTTTTTTCTTTTTTACAAACCTATAAAAATTACTGTGAGTTTTCATCATGAATATCTATCATTCATAAGAGTTTTATAGCTTCACAAAATATTACATAATGAGATGGCACAGCTCTTTTCCATAGTATGGAAAAAATTTAGGCTTTAGAATCTGGCAACAAGGCATGGGATACTGTCATCAGCATTAATGGCAGTATATTTTGCCTTGAGACAGAGGTATATGATTTGAGAATTTTGTTCATATGCACACTAATTGTAGTTACCAGAATATAAAACACTGTGACTGCAGTGATCTGAGTAATAATATTTCAATTCTTGATTGTATACGACATGACAGCCCCAGAAATTTTTCAGGTTTAAAATACCTACCTGGTAACATAAATCTCAGTAAATTATTACATCTGTCATGAAAGTGTCAACAGATATGGGCAAGCTATTAGGAACAAGATGCTTTCTTATGGATTGCATGGAACAGCTATCATACAGATAAAATTTTGTCATACTGCACATTTTCTCTAAAATTGCAGTAATCCTGTGATGGTTAGTTAACACCAGTTTATAAAAAGTCTGGGGTATTGAATATTCAAGTACATTTGGAAGATGAAAAATAATGACTTGCAACACCAAGATGAAACAGGTAGCTGGACAGAAGCAAAAACCACTTAGCATCTGACTTGTGACGGCTTGTTTTTCCTTCCTTTGTCTCTTTATCACTTGCAGACGTTATGTCAACAGTTGACTGTCCTACTATATGAACAGAAACATTATCTATCTATCTGTCTATATATCCGATGCCTGTTCCCAACTGGAGCTACCTCAAGGGGGTGGCAACGGCAAAAGTCTCCATAACTAGTGAACTCCAGTGCTGCTCCTTAGCCTTTAGTGCCTTACCCTTAACAGGCCTCTGGCAGAGGGCAACTCTAGTGCAGTGTTTGCAGAGGCTCCTAACTTAAGTTCCTACTGACTAACTCTACCTAATGTTCCTACCTACTACTTTTACCCAGTGTTTCTACCTAATGTTTCCTCCTAAATGTTCCTACTTACTACTACTCTCTATTTCTCCTAACATTTTGCCAAACGGCAGGGCTCACACAGTGCTAACAGCAGGAAAATCTAAAGTTACAAAGAATGAGCTGTATGAGTTAAGTGTTTTCAAGTGTTATGTATGGCAAGGAGAGATTGTGGACAGAATGCCAGTAAAATAATATACAATAAGATGGAAGCTTATCTCTCAGAGGTCCAGGCCTCTGTTCTTTATGCTACCTTGCTAACGTGGGAAATGGCGAATAGTTTGAAAGAAAAGAAGAAAGAAAGATGGAAGCTTTTATCATATGGCTAAACATTCTTTTAAAACTCAAGTTCATCTTGTTCATTGACATTCACTTTAGTCTGTCCTAATCACTAGCAATTTACACCTGTATATTAATTGGATGCTGGGGATTTTCAGGTCTGTGGAAAAGGAGCCAGGTGCAGCAAGACTGAAACTTACCACAAAATATCATAGTTACTTGTGACCACAAACAGGTAAGACTATCTATTTCCTTATTACAGTGAGGGTGAAATTAAAGTAACAAGCTGGTAGTAAAGTATATGTTAATTTCCAATATTCTGTTATCAAAAAACTACCATATTTTTTTCTTTTGAAGAGTATTAGTATCCTTAGTGTTTTCCTTCTCCTTGGGTATTTTTATTATTTAAGTTATATCATAAGTCCCAGTTCTCTTACTCTTCCAGTGTCATCCTCAATTCATGATGCAGCCTGATCAAAGGTGTCTTTTCACTCTTGGTGTTACCACTTGCATGCGGGGTGTGTTAAGGCACACATATTGATATGAATATGTACATATATAACTTTTATGTACACCTTCCAACTTACTGAGGGTGCATCACAAACAAATGAACATTGGTCTCATTAGCAACATCCTTTCTATAGCTGTCATGTACAATGTACTGAAACCATAGCCTACTATCCACAACTGAATCCCACACACTATTCTATGGTTTACCTTGATTGCTTCATATGTCCTGGTCCAGTCCAATGACAGTACTTCATCCCCTGTATACCACAATGATCCAGTTCATTCTATCCCATGCATGCCTCTCTCACCTATACCCTAAAGCTTCCTTCACCCAATCCTCACATCTTGGTCTCCCTTCCCACTTGCTCCCTGCACATTTTTGTTACATGTTTGTTGTTTCCCATGGTAACACCAGGAGCAGATGACTGAGCATCTGAGGAAAAATCCCCTCATAGCTCATTTTCTGAAATGCTATTCACAGTTATATTAGTAGGATATCATATGAATTACCAAGATATAAATCATAGTGCAAATGTGCATTTGACCTTAGCATTGGGCAAACTTCCCTGAATTCTTACCCTTTTTTACAGTATAATTCTTTACATTCATAAACCTTAGATACATAATTCTATGATGATTCATGCTATTTTTAAAGTAGTTCAACAAAATGGCATTGCATCATGATATTCAAACAAGAAAAGACATCCAACTTCAAATACTATAGAGTCTTAAATAAAGTAAACAGACACTTGTGTGAGAAAAATTCCTCATAGGATTAATATTTTCATCTGAATATTGTCAGTCAAAACCCTACCATCTTTTGCAAACCTTTTTCATTAGTAAGTCTACCATATAATGAGTTAAATGGACGTAAGGTGAGATCAAAACAGTCATTCTTCACAAACTGTCAAGTATATCACTGCTTAACCTACCTGATCTAGCTTGTGCTGCAAAGATGCACAAGATGCCCGAAGTGAAGCATTATCCTCCTCCAAAAGAGCCAGACGCTCTTGCATTGTGGTCATATCTTGACTGGCCTCCATATTTGCATGGGCAATGCCATGGCTAGGACTATGGTTACAATCAGGTGATTGATTATCCTCACTCACAGAAGCCATACTTGGTGTGTTGCCCAGCTGTGAGGTTACTGCTTCACTTAGCTGTAACAAGAAAATAAATAATTACTGTGTGTTGCCAAGTTGTGAGGTTACTGCTCCACTTAGCTGTAACGATAATGTAAATGATTATACCTGCCTTTTTAACGTATCATAAAGAGTAAAAGAAATAAATACAAAACTACAATGTACAGGGTTGCACAACTAGTAACAGTATTTGACTATCAAATGTTTTATTCATTGTTATTTCACTAATAATTACAATTAATTTCAAGGAACAATTGAGAAACTTTTTGTCTCACACTTCTGAGCAGGATATGTTTCATATTTTATTCAGAGTTTACCTTGTGTTTCATATGTTTTACAAAGTTTACCTTGCTTGTTTCTTATGTTGTACAGAATTTACCTTGCTTGTTTCATATGTTCTACAGAGTTTACCTTGCTTGTTTTATTTATTGCAGTTTACCTTGCATGCTTCATGTTCTACAGAGTTTACCCTGATATGTTCTAAAGAATTTACCTTGCTTGTTTTTTTATTGTACAGAATTTACCTTCCTTTTTAATATGTTCTACGGAATTCACCTTGCTTGTTTTATTTGTACAGTTTCCCTTGCATGTCTTATTTGTTGTAAAGAGTTTACCTTGTTTTATATGTTCTACAGAGTTCACCTTGCTTGCTTTATTTATTGTACAGGGTTTACCTTGACTGTTTCATATGTTCTACAGAATTTACATTGCTTGTTTTATATACTGTGCAGAATTTACCTTGCTTTTTTCATATATTGTACTGTTTATTTTGCCGTTTCATGAGTTAAGTCTACCTAGCTTGTTTCATATGTTCTATGTTTACCTTGCTTGTATCATAGTTTGCACAGAGTTTACCTTACTTGTGTCATATTTTGTAGTTTACCTCGCTTGTATCATATTTGGTAGAGTTTACCTTGCTTTTGTCATATTTTGTGCTGAGTTTACCTTGCTTTTATCATATTTTGTGCTTACCTTGCATGTATCATATTTTGTACAGAGTTTACCTTGATTGTATCATAGTTTGTACAGTTTACCTTGCTTGTAACATATATTGTACAGAGCTTACCTTGCTTGTATCACAGTTTGTACAGTTTACCTTGCTTGTATCATAGTTTGTAGTTTACCTTGCTTGTATCATATTTTGTAGTTTACCTTGCTTGTATCATATTTTGTAGTTTACCTCGGTTGTATCATATTTTGTACAGCGTTAACCATGCTTGTATCATATTTTGTAGTTTACTTTGCTTATATCATATTTTGCTATCATGACCGTATACTCTCAAGATCTATGCACATGCAACCATGCATAACTATATGGCTGAATTATGCACAACCTTACAGTGTGTGTGTGTGTGTGTGTGTGTGTGTCCAGCAGGATGACGGTTACGATTTTATGTAATGTGGACTAGAATTGGGACCCTCAACTTTACACAAGTAAGAGTTACGTCACTCTCAAGATTTGTAACATCAGGTGTTCGAGGGGGAAGATGTACACAACCGCAAGCACCAAGTGAGACATAGAACTGGTGGCAGCAGAAGATGGATATCATGGAATTACGTGTTAAATGGACAGAGCAGCATGAGAAATGTGAGTAGAGCGGCGGGCGGGCGACACAACAGCAGTTGAGGGATGTCATCCCTGGCTGGCTCTGGGTGGTGACGCAGGTCCCTTGGCTCTCCTACACAGCCCACCTGCCAGGCCCCAAGGAGGCTCTGGCACTGGGGTCGTCAAAAGGTTGTCCCTCTATCTCCTGCCTCATGCCGGCCACAAGGTCGTCCCTCACAACGACCAGCCACAAGGTGGTTTCTGATAATGACTGGCCACAAGGTCGTCCCTCACAACGACCAGCCACAAGGTGGTTTCTGATAATAACTGGCCACTAGGTCGTCCCTCACAACGACCAGCCACAAGGTGGTTTCTGATAATGACGCCACAAGGTCGTCCCTCACAACCACTGGCCTCATGACAGTCCTTCACAGGTAGGGCAGCGGCAGCACACCTGGAGTTGGTGCATGATCCGTCATCCCCCACATGGGGCCTTCGTCTTCACACCGACGATTCCTCCACGTCTGTACTACCCTTGCAGAGCGAAGGGCCCGCAGCTAATCTGGCGGCGACCTTGAAGCATGCCCTGGGGTGGCTGGCCTCGTCGCCAGCAGCTTGGTCTCATCATCTGCCCCCCCCCCCCCTCAACACACACACACACACACACACACACACACGAAGGCAACACGTCGCACGACGATAATTTACATACTGCCAAAATAAACTGGCAAAATATTTCGGAGCCAGCAGGGTCATAAAAACAGGTGTGCGTCCTACTGTGGGGAGAAATAGTTTATCATGAGCAGAAGTTGGCTAAGGAGGGGTGTGGGCAGGAGCCGGTAGCACACCTGTAGCCACACACACACTACTGGATGGGCGGATACATACTGCCTCTCACTATCCCTCATGTGTGTGGGATATAAGGGTACCCCATTCTGTGTGTAGGGTATGGATAGGGGTATAAGCGTACCCCTTAGTGTGTATATGATATGAGGCTGCTACCTACGGTGGTAGCTCCCTCCACGAACAGTGGTGCCATACGCACGAGTCTGGTACCCTACCTTACTAACAATGTTGCCACCTCCCTTGAGCCTCCAGTGTGCCACGACCGGTATATAGGCGCCCCTCCGCGGCCTTCAGGACTCCAGGCTATGTAACACACTGACACCTGTCTGTGTAGGAGGGTTGAGGCGGGTGGTAGGCACCTGAAGGTGCGTCATACCTCACCTTTGAGACAGGTGACTATCAGCCTCCCAGGGCCATTCACCTGCAGCTGACTACACTAACCCATCCACCTTATCTGGTCAGTATAACACTACTGTGGATATAATAAGTGCAGAAGGTCCAACACCAAACTTGAATTCACGACCATGAAAACCCTCCATGTTGAGGTAGGAGACGCTCTATATTAACTCCAGTTCATGACGAATCAGAGGTTCATTGTGGCCGGCCCCGAGAAAGAGGAAATCTCTGTATAGTTGTCAACATGTTGTCACTGCCCAGCCAACGACTAAGATATTGTCGCTCTCCAGCAACTCATACCCCACACTGGCTACCAGAAAGGGGGGGGGGGGAGGGGGGTTAGACCTCTGCAAGTTGCATGTTTATGATCTAGTGTAAACCCACCTCCAGGAAGATAACACTTGTTCTTTGCATCAGAACACCATGATCATGTTCATCATAATGAACAGTACAATGATAAATGATGATCATCCTAACCATGATGAGTGCAACTTGAGGTGGTCACAATGTCCAAGATATATTGCTAGTGGGACAGAGGTACATGCGCTACGTGATGTAGCAGGTCGTATCCCTCGCTACGGTGGTGACGTCACCTCCCTGACCATGTGTAGGAGGCATTTTCGTTTACCGTCCACGTGAGCCATACCACGAGTCATGTACTGTCATGTAACAATTCATGACACAATGGAAGACGTGAACGACACTTTTACATCCTAATATTGAGAGAGGTCATAAACGCGTCAGAAACATGTTGAGATTGAAGGAGTGTGTGTGTGTGTGTGTGTGTGTGTGTGTGTGTGTGTGTGTGTATGAGTGTGTGTGTGTGTGTGTGTGTGTGTGTGTGTGTCTATCAGGTGCAGAGCACAACTGACACTTGGTATGTTCAGGATCATAATTTCTCGCGACTTGTCACATTTTATTTATTTATTTACGTTGGAGGCTCCAGTCACGGGCAAAAATTCACATCAAGGCCGGGCCATAATTGGAGTATAGAGAGGTTAATGAAGGAGAAAAAGAAGAGACAAAGGAAAGTATTTACGAATTTGGGGGAGGTAAATACCTTTACAATGTGCCAGGTCAGTTATTGGGAAAAACAAGAGAGGGTATAGAGTTCCAAAGCTTCAAGGTGTAGGGAAAGAAGCATTTATCAAAACGGCCCACCCTGTAGTTGCCAACGGCCATACTGTAATCGTGTGAAGCATCAGCTCGCCAAGTATTGCATGGTCTATATGGTGACGGGGGGCACACAAGCAGCCAGCTCTCGGGAGCAAAAACCAAAGTAATACCTGTAGGAGAGGGAAAGTGAGTCAACGTTCCAACGTTGGGCAAGCTGGTCAAGTCTTTTTTTGAGGTTAGCTTGGGATAATCAAGTAAGGATGCAGAACTAGAACCACCTCAGATATGAGAGCAGTAGTCCATACAATGACGGATTAATCTTTCAAATAAACGGAGCAACTTTTCGGAGGAAAAGAAATTTCGACATCTAAACAGGATTCCCATTTTCTTAGAGGCAGACTTAGTTATTTCTGTTATATGGGGTTTCGACGACAGAGTAGATGTTACCGTAATACTAAATGTGTTCATTGGGACAAGAAGCGGAATTACAGAATATCCAAAGGAAAGATGAAAGTTGTAGGGAATTGCCGGTAGAGAGATGGGTAGAAACTGGGTCTTGGAAGCGTTAAACTTTATTATGATTCGTGTACCCCACTGACATATCCTGTCCAAGTCTGAGTTTATTGAGGAAGTTGTGTCGTGTCGAGATGCAGATAGAGTGAGAGAAGAAGGAGCAGAATTGAAGGACGTGAAGGAATGCAGTGTTGAGTCGTCAGTATATGAGTGCAACTGATTATTGTGAAAGAATGGAAATCATTGATAAAAAGGAGAAACAGTGAAGGGGACAGGACAGAACACAACCCTGGTTGACACCGCTGTTGATAGAGAAATAGGGAAAGGCTGATTCATCAATAACTACGGATATGCATCAGTCAGAGAAGAAACTAGATGTGAAGGAGCGAAGTGAGAGAGAGAAGCCAAAAGAGAGAAGCTTTGAGATGAGACCCCGATACCACACCTTGTCAAAAGCTTTGAATATGTTTGGGGCAAATGTACAGAATTCCTCAAAATCTTTCAGGATTGTTGGAAAGACATAAGTGAGATAGAAAGACTTTCATCGGTGCATTTTGCCATACGGAAACCAAACTGATGATCAGAAGAAGAATGTGAGATCCAAGATGTCCAAGGGTATGGAAGATGAGGAGGGTTCAAAGACTTTGGAAATGGTTGATGTCAAAGCAACAGGGCGATAGTTAGAGGCATTAGAACGGTCGCCCTTCTTAGGGATGGGTTGTACCAATGTAAGCTTCCAAGAAGGAAAAATTTTGTTTTTTAAACAGAAACAGAACAGACGAGCAAGCGCAGGTGAATGTTCAGAGGCACACTCTTTCATTGTATTTATCTATACCCCACCTGTATTCTGGCAATCACAGTATTACATATTGTGGTACAGTGTCAGTGTTTTCCACACTTATACTTCTCAAACCTGAAGCCATATTACAGCTTACACATCTTCTGGCATCTTTTTGGAGGTTTGAATCTGGTAATGGGGTCCCATTGCAGACAAGCACTTTAAGATAGCGAAGTTTTCAACATGGTCGTGACACTTATAACAAACACGTTAAGGTATCCATAGACACTGGATATGTGGAGCATTATTAAAGATTTCAATGAGCAGGAAGTGAATGACGGAAGGAATGGTTTCTTGTAGAGTATTCTCTCTCGAGGGCGTTGCAAGAGCTGGTTCGGAATTAGAGAGGATTACATTAAGTCAGGCTGTATCTTGCTTCATTACAGCGCTTTGAATTGACCTTTGCACCGATGTTGAGTCGTTTGTAACGTTTGGAGCTGGTGTTGGCACCGATGTCGCTCTCTGAGGCTGACAGTGTTGGATGTGCAAAGTACACACATAGAGAATCGAGGAAAATATAACTGATATTTCCTTATATTATCACTGCTTGTCTTCGCGCACAACGGTACGACCCTTGGGTATAATGATGGTCTGGTGTCTGACGCTGAGGAGGGTCAAGATAGAGGTCGCTAATCACGTCACACCCAAGGGGTTATACCGTCGTGCTTTAAGAAGTTAGGAAGGCGAGTGTCGCAAGAGTGTGATGTGTCTCAGGAGCGGTGGTCAGCTGAAGACAGAGGAAGTGCGCGCCAACCTCTAGAATGTTGCCGTGCCTTGTCCCACTGACAGCCAGCCCGTCCGTGTCCTTGTCTGACGCTCTTAACATTTCTCAAGACCCCGCCGGGCCACCTCTTCCTGTTACTCTGAAAGTTAAGTTTGTTCAAAGGCAAATAACGGTCTTTTTCGGTCATTTCTCCTGGTTTGTTTAGAGTTCCTGTTTCATTAGCTTGAATTTAAGTACGAACGGTATCCGCTGTGTCGCTCACGTCGAATATGAGAAGAGAACAAATCGCGCTGTTTGCGCGGGACGCGAGTCCTCCTCGGGGAAAAATGGCGGGAACTGGACGGTGCGAATCGCTCTAACGGCGCCCCCATTCTCTCTCTCTCTCTCTCTCTCTCTCTCTCTCTCTCTCTCTCTCTCTCTCTCTCTCTCTCTCTCTCTCTC
>JAUUDZ010158827.1:5067-18505 GCA_032361705.1 Panulirus versicolor | reverse complement strand
TATATACATGTGTATGTGGGTGGGTTGGGCCATTCTTTCGTGTGTTCCCTTGCGCTGCCTTGCTAACGTGGGAGACGGCGACAAAACAAAATAAAAAGAAATAAGAAAAATACTATGGTAGATGATAAGGAAGGATAGATATGAAATTCAAGTAAGTGATACAGTAGGGAAGAAAGAAAATATGTATCGTCTTTTATCAGTGCTTTAATTTCCATAATATCTCTAGCCCTTCTCAGTTAAGGCCTGGCCTTGATGTGGAATTTTTCCCGTGACTGGAGCCTTCAACATTAGAAGATAAATGTTGTAGTTCTTGAGCACTTTTGATTATTTTCATTACAAGCTATGTTCAGTTTTCTTCCAGTTTTTTCTATCTACCTTCTTCATGCTATTGCTGACAACTTTTTTTATTTTCTTGTATTTGCTGCTTTATATTTATGTCCTCTTTGCTTTAAGATTTATTACATTATAATTGTTTCTCTTGTTTTCAGTTTTAAGCTAGATATAGATTTACTTAGCTTTCTGAAATATAACTGCATCAAAAACTATCAACCTTTAATTGATTTTTTTTTCTTAAGGATCTTGTATGGTATATGTATAAGCTTACTTCTGCATAAGTATTTCCTTGCATTCTTGGCCTGCTTAGTAACTGTTCATAAAGTATTGTTACATATTCATAGAATTAGAAAAGTTGATTCCATTTGTTTAAACTGTGACCGTGACCATTGTATGTGTCATTTATGGTTTGGACTGATGTCTCATCATGCTGTAGCTCCTTTTTATTTTTTCCTCATGGGACTTTCATTTTATTTACTTTTTTCCTGTATGATAAACATGTTAGGAATAATATGATACTTTAAATGCATATTCACAGTCATGACAACTATTTTCTTAATTAATAGCTTAAAACTTATCTTGTTACAGAGCAATCCATCTAGTTTTGACTTGGTGGGGAATTATATGCCAGAATCACGTTTCAAAGGAATCACCATTGGCATCCTGACTGTCAGTTTGGTTGTTGGTATCCTCATCCCAAATATTGGTCAGTATCATTGGTTTAAAAAGAATTTGCAGGGTAAAAAAGAAAACGAAAAATCCCAGAATGTGCTTTTATAGAGCACTTACATATGTAGATGTGCAAGAACCTAATCATGGTCTAAGCTGCCTCCATTCTGGATTGTAGTTATATTAAGCAGCAGTTTTGAAACGTAACAGAAGAGTGTTTTATTCCAAGAAAGTTGGTCTTTCATTTAATAGTGTGTGTCCATAAGTCAGAATTTTCCATGATAAGGCAGTAGTATTTTTGCCTTCTTTTCTTACTGCATTTAGTAGTCATCTTTAAAGACAGCATTCATTTTGTTTGGATAAAGAAGCAATCAGATTAAGAAGAGAGAGAAACAAAGACAATTATAAACTGACTACATCTTGAGAATGTTGCATTACAGAAGGGTAGTATTGAATATGACTGTCAGAGCTTATCCACTGTGGAACTGATTAGCTTTCCAGCATCTCTGACCATTATCATATATAGGAAGAAGTTTAACCTGGCATTGGTCATGAGGCTTTCATGGAGGAGTGCCTGTGTCATCATCATTTATGTCCTGCATGAGTTTGTACTAATGATATTCCATGGAAAATCTATTTTGTGAGATGCTTGTATTATCATTCAGTGACTAGAAAATTCTGATTCTCTCTGATGTACATGGTTGAACAGAGGTTGGTGTGACTGAATGGTTTGAACATCCATGGCTACGTAGCAGAACTGATTGTGATATCACCATTGTTTTTGATGGGTTATTTTAACCCATATCTCAAGATGGAAAATATTATGATTTACTTTACGATCTTATAGAAGTTTAATTCAATTTATGTATTCAATATTTATTTAGTATATGTATGGTTCATGGTGAAGTGCCTGAGGATTCGCAGAATGCATGTATAGTACCATTATACAAAGGCAAAAGGGATAAAGATGAGTGTTCAAATTACAGAGGTATAAGTTTGATGAGTTTTCCTGGGAAATTATATGGGAAGGTATTGATTGAGAGGGTCAAGGCATGTACAGAGCATCAGATTGGGGCGGAGCAGTGTGGTTTCAGAAGTGGTAGATGATGTGTGGATCAGGTGTTTGCTTTGAAGAATGTACATGAGAAATACTTAGAAAAACAGATGGGTTTTTCGTAGCATTTATGGATCTGGAGAAGGCATATGATAGGGTAGATAGACATACTTTGTGGAAGGTTTTAAGAGTACATGGTGTGGGAGGTAAATTGCTAGAAGCAGTGAAATTTTTTTTACCAAGGATGTAAGGCATGTGTACAAGTAGGAAGAGAGGAGAGTGATTGGTTCCCAGTGAATGTCAGTTTGCGGCAGGGGTGTGTGATGTCCCCATAGTTGTTTAATTTGTTTATGGATAGGGTGGTTAGGGAGGTAAATGCTAAAGTTTTGGAGATAGGGACTGAGCTACAGATGCTAAAGTTACAGTTGCATCAGGCCTGATGATGAAAGGGAAGGTTTGATATCACAATTCTAGATAGATATAACCCCGCTACTAACCTTGGCGATAGTTAAGGAAGATCTGGTGCATGTTGGCAATAGGGTCTAGGCCATAGGGCCGCCAGTACTGGGGAGTGTTTTGAGCTAGAGATGCAGTTGGCGACCCTGCTGTAGACAATGGTGGAGCAGATGGGGCAGTTGATGCCTCCTACAGTGGCAGGAGAATGTTCACTTTAACATTTGTCTTATAGGAACCAGCGTAAAATCAAAATTTTAATGTAATTTTATGACTTGATTTGGGATGGTTTCTCAAAAGCCTTTCTAGGGAATTTACACAGGGAAATTCCTCCATAAGGAAGGCAGAATTTGATAGTTCACCCATGAAGATTACATATACTCAGATGAAGATGGAACAATCATGTATATCAATAAAAGAACTTCCTAGGCAAAGATAAAATGGAAATCTTCCAGAAAATGAGAAAAAATTCAAATGAATAGATCTAACATTTTTTAGGAACATGTTTTCAACAAAATAGTTATAGAAATGTTAATCACACGATATTGTCCAATAGGGAGAAAAGAAACAAAACTTTTCCAAAAATGATATAGAATAAATTTAATAGTAAAGGTAAAGAACATGAATTCCTAAGAAAAGATAATAATGAAAATATCCATCACTTTCTTTCTACCATTTATGGAAAGCTGGTAGACAAAGTATTCCCTAAAAAGAGGCTGAGATACTTACAGAAACATACTGCTGGAGACCAAAGCTACGGAATAGGTGCGGTGCCATTGGATGGATGACATAGGGTTGGCCCTGGAGGATAGCGTCATTAATCTGGAAGATGGGTACCAGTGGGATCGAGGGTGTGCCCATATTCCCTTTACCCTCTAGGATGGTATACACTGGTGATTATGAACAGAATAAATTAGCCTTTTTCATAATTTTTTCATTGTTGATGACTCTGATAACCATTACTGTAAGATGGTGCTTTTTATATAATGCATTTAGTGTGAATTATATCTAGATAAATCACTTTAAACACTAAATGTCATACATGATGATGGAATATGTTATGAATGATTCCTTAAAACTCCTGTATGTATCAGACATGTTATATATACAGTTGTCTTGATATATTATCAGCCAATGGTTTCATGAGCTACCTCTTGTATTTCCAGGCTGAGCAGATCTTATGTAAATCCTGGACCCATGTCATACTTCATGCAGGGAAAGACGTAAGTTACAAAGCATGATTAATCATTGTCATTCAGTTACAGTTTTGCTTTATGTCGAAATTTTTTCTATTCTATTTAAGTTCATTTCCCGCCTTCGTGCTCATTTATAAACGTATTGGTAGGCAACCACTACACTCAGAATTTTGTAGTGCAATTCGTTGGTAAATTTTTAGTGGAAATTCTATTTTCCTCTTTAATCTTGAGTTTCACGTAAATATGTTCATAAATATTTTTTCAATTTTCATTGTGGCACAAATTTTAGCCAAGAAAAGGGGATGTAGTTTCCTGTTATGGGGATTATATGTTCTGTAAAGGTTAGTCAAGTGTTAAATAAACGTGTAGGTTTAGGTTAGGTTACAGAAAAACATGCTGATCCTGCTGTTTGTTTACATTACTGATTCCTCCCAATACGCATGGTATAATTTCTAATGCTTTATTTAAGACCCCAGTGATGATTGCCCAGGAGAATATATCAGATAATAAAAAGGCAACAACAACAAAAAAACGTTTCAAAAAGTTTGCACACCCTTTTATATGTTACATTTGGATGCACATATATAGACTGGTGCAGATACACTGTAATTAACATCAAGTTTGTGTCTGCTTAATCTCATTACGAGTGTGAAATGTTAAAATCCTGTCGTGCTTAGGATTCTACAGTTCTATAACCTGCATATGACTTGGTATCATTTAAGCTGATGCTTATCGTGAAGCTACAAGGGAATCTTTATTAACTTCATTTTGTCTGTATGGATTTTGACGGTGCATGGGAGTTCAAGAAATTACATTGTATTTTTATTGGAAGGGATTTACAAAGTAACTACAACGTTCATTTCACATTTAACCTTACATCCCTCGTGAATTCTGTACAAATGCGTCCAAATCTATCATCTGAATGTTTAGAATGATTTTTGTTGTTGCCACGACTGACCTCTCATTTCAAATTTTTGATTAGAAGAACAATAGAATGGATGATTGCATAAATCCAGACTTTTATGTATAAAACAAATATGATGGTTGGTTGGTTGTTAACAGTGGATTTTAGGCAGTCAACGTAGGCTACATCTACCAACAGAACAATCTTTGATACCTTCTCCGGGGTGTTAAAAATAATTTTAAGACCACATACACTCACTATACATGTGGCCATTGAAACTTTAGTTACAACAATTTGCAGCAAACGTTAAGCGTTTGCTACAACGCTTCCGAACCCACAGCAAAGTTTATTCAAAATCAAATTATTTTATTTGTTTCTTTAATTAGCAGTTTAAGTTAAGTACTATTAAGTTTAAAACTCATAATATAAATGTAATGTTTAATGCTGACGGAAAACTGATGAACAATGAATATCAAGAGACAATAACAATGATCCTCTTGCCAGACCTAAATACGTCGTCAGCGTCTTAATGAATGTTAGTGTATCTTAGTGTTCCTAGTGTTCTGCTCGTGGACATACAGAGTTTCTAGAGCTCCAGGAAGTGGTGAGTATCCTTTTTTTCCTTTACTTGTTATAGCCTATTTGTCGCAAAAATGCTGTGTGTATCCGTGTTGTAGGTGGTACCGACGGCCATGATGGATGAACAGCATCGAAGGAAGTCACTTCATCATCGTACAATGGATCTATTATTACTTTATATAGAACTGGTTTATTATTAATGCTCTACATTCCTTTGTCATCTTGTGGCTTGATTACATTGTATGTTTCTTACGTATTTCACCTTATGTTTGCCTTACTGCTGCTGTGTTGATTCTGTGCTTTATAGTACTCTTCTGGTCATCTTCCACCCTGCATTTTTGGAAGTTAAATTTAACAACGCCACATTTTTTCTTTTCGATCTTATTAATGGACTATTTATACTGTATAGCAGTCATTAGAATTTCACTTATAGTGACAACTTCATGGAAGGGTATTTTTATTATTTGTGAAATCACACCATTTCAAACCTTATCACATCTAACAATGCTGCAGGAGGAAGATAATTCTAGTTAAGGAATTCATTATGATTTTCCTCGATAAACAAGCACTATATTCAAGGTTCCTCAAAACTTGTTAATTCCTATGTTGTCTGCCTTGTTGATTTGACAGTTCAGGTGCTCTTTCGTTGTAAATGTTTTATTTGTCTACAGTAGCTTGCCATCGTCAAGTGTTTGAGTTATAAGTGTGTCACAACTTAGTGACGAGTTTGAGCGTGCGGAGATTATATATTTTATATTTAGAAAACGAGATGGGGATGTCCAATATGACAGGGCTGTATTATACACGCCATATACCGATATTATACATTGTACATCTCAGTTCAAAGTAGAACTGTTGCAGTGTCTGTAATATGTGTATTACACTTGACATTGAGAATGAATGTCAGCGATTGAGGCGTTTTCTTTGTTCTGGCGCTACGATGTTAACGCGGGAAACGGCTGTCATTGGGCCTATTTTCACCACTGCTTCTCTCTTCCCTTTCACAAATTAGTCCATATCAACACTTCCCATCCCACCTGTTCTCTCTCTACCACAACACCATTGCATGTTGATTCTAGCTTTAGTTTCTTTCCATCAGTCACTATCCCATTGGCTTTCACATGCCTGCCACTCTTCTCACCATCAACTGAACTTCTTCCAGTTTGCACAGTAATCCTCCTTTGTAGTTATTGTAAAGTAATTGAATTATTGTGTCCTCACACGTTGTTTCTAGCACTGAAAAATCATGAGTTAATTCACAGTATTTACCTATAGTAGCTTTTGTAATATTTCGATTTATGGAATGAGATTAACATGTAGAAACGCCGCGAAACCTAATTAAGTAGATTACGAGTAATAGCTACACATCGAAATTAGTTTGGATATTGAGTGATTTTGTTATGAAGTGGTAGTACGATGTTTAATATAACAATAGCTGTATGAAAACCTTAGATGATTTACCTTACATGCCGAGTTGCTCTAAATTTCAGTATTGTCGAAATATACGTGCATCTACATAACGCCTATAAATAAGTAATGGAGTCTTCGTTAACACTAGCCTGCTTATGGGGGCCAAAGACCATGGAGTATGGTTTTTGATAGGGAGCATTAGTCATCCAATTTTTAGATAGAAGAATGAAGTAAATTTCAGCTCCCATGCTCTTCGATATGGGAAGCCACGAATAACTGACTGATCGAGAACAGTGGGGAGGGGCTTCAGTAACTGCGAGTGTTAAGAAAATTGGTTCAAGTAGCATCGACGTATGAAGAATAAAAAAAAGGTGGGGGTAATTAACTTGGTTTGTTATGAAAAACAGGGTGGGGTCCTAAACTTTAAATGTTATGGAGAACAGTGGGAGGCTTCAGGAACTTCGCATGTCATGAAGAACAGAGGAGGGGCTTCAACTTTTGGTGGTATGAAGAACATTTGTAGGTCTTGTATTTTGCCAACGGTGACTAGTCTGGTCGACAGCCATGCAATGTTCATGCAGATACGAATGCATGCTTCTTAAAAACCAGCAATTAACTGAATCATGTTTCTTGGTACCCTTCTGGCGACTGACATCGTAATACAATGACGGCTGACGAATTTTTTGGCACCCAGGTGGCGGCATACATAATATTTGTTGGTGGAAAAAAAACAACTAACTTTTGAACTTAAATCGTGACCAAGTATCGGTATATTTGCTCTAGATTGTAGAACCACATCGGTGGATACAAAGAAACGATCATGAAGTTTACCACTGGTCATTCCAGGAATAACTTGGATGTTATTGATGCGAGGCATGGTATTGATCCGAGGCATGGAAAATTGAGCTGTTAGTGAGAGATACTACAACATCTTCATATAATATTCAAAGTAGTTTTTGTTTTTACATCCACCACTGTAAAGTACTGTATAGGTATTTATAACGCTAGTTAGCAGCGGCACTTAATGTAAACATTAAGAGCCTCTTGGAAGGTTTAAGTTTGTGTATTATTGCTCAAGTCTGCTTGTTTTCTGCAAATGATGATAATAATTATTATTTATGATTTTTATTTTTCATGTTGATATTTTATTAATATTATTATTATTATGGGTTTCTTCTGTTATAATAAGCATCTTTTTTAATTCATGGTTGTTTTTATCCGGATATTACTTCCCTCAGAGCATAATAAAGTCTTGTCACCGGCATTGTGTCCCCCCCCCCCCATCATGTGACGCAAGGCTTACGGTTTTTGTAATCAATCAAGAGGCCAAACTTTTCCCAACAAACTGGTGCTTATAACATGATTCTCAATGAAATATGTATTCGTCGTAAGTCATTGATTATCAGAATCCTTTCCAACCACTGGAATCCCACCTTTGTAAGTGGGGATCTGGCATCGTTTGTGATTAATTCATGAAAGGTTATTGATAAATGGCTTTCGTGGGCGTGATGGATGATATGCAGCCTGTAATATTGACCCCCCTGAGTACAGCGGTATGACCCTTGAAACTTTACGACTCTTTGTTATGATGGTCTGGCTTTTTTACCAGACCCTCATGGGTTAAGCTAGAGGTCATATCCCCCAAGGGTCGTACCGTCGTGCTCAAGGGTCGTACCGTTGCGTCCAAGGATCGTAAAGTCGTGCTCAAGGGAAAAACCTTGTTAAACGATCATATCGTCCTGCTCAAGTATCGTACCGTCGTGCTCAGTCGTTTAAAGTATTCTTTCTCTCTTTAACCATGCCAAACGACAAAATTACATTGTATATTGGTATTGTCACTCTGGCCTCATGGCAAAATCTCGTCGTAGATAATAGTAGATAAGTTCACTATTCCTCAGGTAAACTACGCCACAAAGGGTATGGTTGAAAGTTAGTCGTTTATCCTTCCACACTATCCACGAGTGCGTGGCCACCGCTTGACGACACTCAAGGCCATACTCACAGTATCGACACGATCGACCGTGACTCGTACCTGCCCTCAGACCTTGGCTACCTCACACGGCATACTTCGAGTGCCACAGTATATTATGTATGTATTCACACTCACCCATGCACGCACGAACTACACTCACACAAAGACAATGTACGTAGTAGGAATGCAACTTTCAGATGGAGAGCGGAGACAGTGTGAAACAACGCTAGCTATTTTTTTTTTTTTTTGTCTTTTTGGAAAGACTGAGAGCTGTTTCCATCACTAGGACCCCGAGTCCCACTTGGAATCCTTGTAATAGAAACACCGACCTCGAAGTTCCATACGCAACCCTTGGCCAGCCGGTCTTAGTGTTCAGTACATGTCCTATGTTAAATACCTACTATTTAAGCGGCAAAGATTATTACTTTGAATGCATTGCAGTGGATGTTGTTTCCTTTTTTTCAGCTTTACGAATATGTAGGATAATCATGTTCGGTATTATAAAGTAAGATAGATAGTTTTGTATAATGCTTTCACTAAGAAGAGGTAATTAACCCTTTACTAAACAAAATATTGCTTCCCTTAAAGTTATCGTACTGGATCTGCATCATCCGATGCAGTAATAATAATAATAATAATAATAATAATAATGATAATAATAATAATAATGGTTATAACAATAATGGTTACAGTGCATTCATGGTCTGCAAATAAGAAAAGTTATACAATAAACAGTCCATGCCATTTTTCGTGTTCATTGGAAGTCAGGTTTCGCTCATACATCAAGATGGGATTATGCTGACAAATCTCTGGACATGCTTTATAACTCATGTTTATAATTTGTCAGGATGTGATCTGGCAGCGACTTTTTTCCTCAAGCCATGCTACCGCTTAGATATTAAGATACGTTTTGATTGGTATAATTCTTACAAATTCTTACCTCGTTGTCGGGTGTTGATCATCATGATTTCGTGAAATAAAAAATGTTCTGGGCCGTCTGGCGATAGATAATTGAGTGATATAGATAGGACTGAATTATGGAAAAATATGTCATCACATACAGGTCACTTTTGTAACACATTACGGGTAATATATATTCTTTTTCATGATTTACCTTGTTTTTTCCTTTGATTTCGCGAAGAATCTTTCCTACATGGTTTATACTTCACAGTAGCGGACGCCAGAGCATTGCTTGTGTCTCACAATATTGGGCACAACAGCCAAGTGTGTGTCCCATAATACTAGAGACAGGAACTTACGTGCACCTTTACACAAGGCGAACGCGGTACTAAAGCTTAGCGAGTCCGGTACACAACGGTAGCTCCCAAGTCTACTATAAACGCAAACCCGATAGCGATTAGTCTGGCTCTCACCTTCACCGGGAGTTATGGTCGGTTAAGTTGCTTGGAATATGTGAAATACCGATCATATTGGAGACTGTTGGGTAGCGCCCTGCTGCCCCTGTTGCTAGAAACGGTCATTGTTTTGACGTCACATAGTTACCAGTTAGCTGGAGGACTTTTTTCTCGGTATTTGGGAAAGGATTTCATCCTTGTTCTTGGTGGCGATGTTAAGAATTGAAGGAGAGTAGGCAGGGCTGGAGGTTTATAAATCAAGTTACTGTTTTGAGCACAGCGCTGTTGGTACTGTTAATATTTGAGTGGGATAATTGATTCTTCCTGGAAGCAAGACTGCTGCCCAGAGATACACAAAATAGAAGCGCTGTGACGCAGTGCTTCCTCCTTAAACACACCATCCCACTATACACACGTTCCTCCTTCCTTACACACGTCACCCAACCATACACTCTTCCGTACACACTTCACCTCTGTATACACGCGTTCCCCTCCATGCACACGTCACACACTACATATACACATTAACCTTTCAATTACACTTCTTACCTTCCATATATACTGCACTACACCGTGCTTATATTACTCTCTCCACTCACTCGAATTAAGCGGCTTCACCCGCATTGCTGACCTATACAGATGTCCCCAGCATAACACATCACCCCACCACTTACGCATCGCGCAGTCTGCCCGCCCACGATGCCTGACGGGTTGGACACTCCGCACTTACACTTATTTTCTGCTGATGGCTTTGTCGCTGGAGGCACGGCTCCCGTTGATGTGGTTGAGTATTGGGTAGACATTCCCGCATCTCGCACGGTGCATTGGAAGCCTTTTTCATTACCTCTACCATTGGTTTTGAAAGTGAGTTTGAGTTTGTTTGTCTTCGTGACGAAATTCTTTGCACCGTGACCACAGAGGTTTTTCCTCGCCCTAGGGCGGTCGGTCCAAGACAGTCTGTCTCCTGCATTTCGTGGATGACTTGATGACGAAGTGCGCACAGGAAACTTGTAGTATGGCCGTAGGATCCTTGCTGACAATGTTCCACTTACACTTGATTCTGTTGGGGTATTTGTCAGGGTAACCCGGGCTGTGGACTGCCAGCTCACCCCCAGTCTCCAGTTCCTGTGTAGTGAGGCAACTCAGGTCAGAAAGCAGTAGTGTATATTAACGGATGCTGCTGAATACAAGGAAAATACATGTGATAAAGTATTTATACTGTAAACGATTCAGATTTTGAATGATTCTGCAAACCGACGTTAATGGTAAAATAAGACTCCGTGTACGAAATGTCTGTTTGAAAATAATTAAAACATATTATTGTTTTATACAGTTTTTGCATTATATGGACACTGAGGCTTAAAACCAAAAAATATGAAAATGAGAATTTAAACTTAAGAACATAGCTGAAGCAGTTGTGATATTGGCATTCCTCAAGCACATTCCGTTATACACGTATTTATGAACTGAAAACTCAGAAATGTCTACCATAGGCACAGCTAGAAATGGTGGTCCATGTCAACGTGGGGTAGGAGACAACCAGTAATGGTACGTCGTTGCCGCCGCATCCCAAGGAGGATTGTTGCTCTGGTGAGATGCTCCTCCCTACCACGGTGGCCACGCCTCCATACACCTGCAGAGAAAAAAAAAAAACGTTTATAGTCATATTGAAGTGACAGTCAGATTGCTGGGGACGTCCTTATTTTTTTTTTTTGCTGGTCTGAGGTAAGAGCACTTGTTCCGAGGGACATACTGGAAGGTAAGGATGACCACAAGAACTGGGGAAATTAGAAACTGAAACATATGGCTAATATTAAGACACCAGGTGAGCTGTGCACCTGGGCGAGCCCGTGTTAACCCATGATGGGTTAATCTTGTGTTGATGTTATTTTCCTCTTAGTAATTGATTTATGGATTTTGTTCTCTTGGTAAGGGATTTATGGGTCACTTTTGTTTTGCATGTTACCGACTTATGAGTCATTTTTGTGCTGATAAGTGAGTGATTTATGAGTTATTTTGGTTTATGCAAGTAAGTGATTTATGAGTTATTTTCCTCTTGGTAAGTGATTGGTGAATAATTTTTATGTATGTGATGTGCAAGTTATCTTTATCGTGTAAAATAAGTGATTTTTGAGGTATGTTTTGCGTTGGTAAATGAATTACTATTTTTCTGATGGTAAGTAAAAGATAGATTATACTGTTTTAAGTTTTTGCGTGTTTAGTTTTGATTAAATGTTATATTTTTCCTTTAAAGAAGAAACATAGTGAACTCAACGTTTGACACACACACACACACACACACACACATCCTTACAAGACATTTTGATGAATAACATTGCGAGATTCGGGGAATCTCGAGGCGTAATGTAGCGTGGAAATCAGTAGACAGTCAACTCACCAGTAAAGCAATGATCGTTGCTGACAACGTGTGGAGCCTGCACTGCCCTACCCTTCCCAAGATACCGTAATATATTGACACTTGGCATCAGCCGGAATTAGTTGTGGAGACGAGTGTTCCAACACTTGTCAGTAGGGTGGAAAGGCCATAGCGTAATTATCTAAATAGTGACTTTACTGTCCTGCCATAAATCATTGGTTTTGAATGTTTTCAGAAGTGTTTGAATAGAGTCCGTAGAAATGGTGATCTGGTTTATCGGGAGGTGTGATTAATGATCGGTAATGATTTTTCATTTGTAAAGTAGGTGCATTTTTCGTAATACGAATCTACACCAGCACGTTGAAATAACCTAGGAAGGAGACCAGAATATTTGCGACTTTATCTCATACTTCCTTTTATAGTATAAGGTACACTTCTGTACTGTAATGCACTGAGGTGGAAGTGATGTTAGAAAATGATGACTTGTGGGTAACGAGACTCATAAGTGGAGGGTATTGGGAAGCGTTGAGAGATATGTGGGTAGTCTACTCAACAATACGAAATGGAAAACACAAACATAAATACTGAACCCCGCCGGCCTGCTCATGTTGTGCGTTTATTATTTTTGTTGTGGTTTGTCGTTATTGTTTGTAGTTAGAGGTTTGTTTCAGTGGTTTGTGTTCGTTATTGTTTGTAGTTAGATGTTTGTTTCAGTGGTTTGTGTTGTTATTGTTTGTAGTTAGAGGCCTTGTGTTGTATATGGAAGGATCATCATAATGCTTCCTCATCTTCATCATGTTACCATGTGAATGTCACCGTAATGACATAACCATTTTCATGTCACCATTCGGATGGCCATATAAAGACGCCACCTTCCATTAGGACGTAACTATTGGGATGTCACCTCACTTGTCTATTCCCGCAGGCGCGTGGAGGTGGGCCGCCAGCTTGCTGCAGGAACCCAGGCCTGTAGGAAGTGACTTCCTGCCAAGGAACTCTTGATGATCAGGATACACATTGAAGGAAATGAGGGTAAGTAGACAACATGCAGGACATAGCACGTTTGTCGGACGACAGTCAGAGAAGGAGGAGGGGGGGGGGGGGGGCAGCCTCTGATCTAAGTTCATATCAAATCA
>JAUUDZ010158606.1:0-18507 GCA_032361705.1 Panulirus versicolor | reverse complement strand
ACCTTCCACAGAGCATCTCTATCAACTCTATCATATGCCTTCTCCAGATCCATAAATGCTACATGCAAATCCATTTGTTTTTCTAAGTATTTCTCACATACATGCTTCAAAGCAAACACCGGATCCACACATCCTCTACCATTTCTGAAACCACACTGCTCTTCCCCAGTCTGATGATCTGTACATAGATAATTCATATCTGCATTAATTAGAATAGAAAGCATGGAATAAATCCAATGTAAAAGTTGATGATATGAATTCTTGTAAATTGTCTGGAATATATATTTCAGATTATTGTAACCATTTTTTGACATGCCACAGGACTTCAATGTTGAACACATATATCTTCGTACAAACTCAAGGAAGATGCAGGCTCGGCTCAGGAAACGAGGCAAGAATGGTATGAAATTTTTGTTTGTTATCAAATGCAATATATATCAAAGATAGATTCTTCTTACTGGCTAGTGGACTTTATGCTAGATGGTTATCTTTTATGACAGTTACCTTTATGATAGATACTAGATTGTAGGTAGTAACTACCTTCTGAAGTGTTTCTCTCCTGACTTAAGAATGAAATGATGCTTAGAGTCAATTTACATCCTCCACATCAAGATTGTTGAAATTGCTTTGTCTTGTTAAGGCTAAGTTACTGGAGGAGCATGACAAGATAATGTTTCCTCTCATATGCCATATGCTTCCTTCCCTGATGAAGATGCCAGTTGTTTTTACACTCCTTTCTTAATTTTTTTATATAATTTTCCAAATCATAATGTTTATTAGAACTATCTATGATAAGAATGTTTTACGTATGTTGGGATCGATAGATAATTAATTGATATACACGTGAGTAGGGAATAGTTTGATTCTAAATTTCTAACCCCACAGTTTAACCATTGTCTTAAATTGTTTTGTTTGATGTGTGCCTGTCTCATGTAGTGGACTGGCAGGAGTTGGTAGCTTTATTGAAAGATATTTCTTTTACTTGCAATTATTGCCTTATGTTGATGCTCCTGATGCTTGGATAGTTTAAAAATAGCCTTTGTTGACACTTTGTGCATATGTCTGTTTTAGTCATATGTCTTAGAGAAGACTTGCCTTATCTTTAAAGCAGCTTTTAGCACCATTCTCTGAGCAAGAAGCTTAAAAAATGGTTCATAATTGACATTGACTTGGAACTTCTCCTCTAGGTCATCACAGTTATACGCACACAATTCGCAAGCCAGAACAACTGGGACAGATTGTGGAGGTGAAGACTCCTATCAGTCAACGAGATTGGAGCAACATGTCAGCGCAGGCAGATGAGCACCACTTAAAAATTTATAAGAAGCGGCGGTGCTTCCTCCACAACAACCAGTACTTCCAGCTTGATATTTATCAGCAGCCTTGTCATAAGAGGTAAGCTCAGTGTTATTTTTAACTAATCATTTTTGGAAATCAATGAGATTGACCCTACAGCAATGTTAAAAATGTGGATATTTTGTATACCAAGGATTTGTTGGAATTTTCTTTCATTGAAATAAACACAGTTATGTGCCAAGAAATGAATTATTTAAGATTTTTATTATATAGACTTAGAATTTCATTAAACATCTCTCATGAGTAATGTTCCCTTAATTATCAAGGAAATTATGTAGATAAATTCTAGCATGAACATCCTGCAGGTGCGAAGGTCTCATTCTTCTTGAGACGTATTCCACTCTCTCATCTGAAGAGCTGCAGCGTCGTTTGCCTTCGTTCCTTAGTATTGAGGCAGATGTGACAGGTCGACCAGATTATTCTATGTTCAACCTAAGCCTGCGTGATGAGTGGAATGTGACAAACAAGTTCTGTGTCAACATCGCAGGTTAGACTGGGGTTACTACCAGTTTTCCCCTGACCACAGTGTTGTGCTGTAGCTCCACCTACCAGCCATCTTGCAGGCTTGTTGTTCATGCTTGTGGATTGATTAGCCTTGAAAACTTTTTGAAGAAAAGATGTGGAGTTGAGCTAATATTTGAAAAGGTATAACTGATGTTGAGGCTAGACACTAACCAATAACCTTCAGCAGACTGGAACTTAATATCTTAGGATAGGAAGAGGAAATTGAGAAAAGCTATCATATTATTCTTTGCAGTGGTAACTCAGTCTTTGTATAGTGTATACAAAAACTTCTTGATTTGCTTGATTATCAATTGATTTGATACTTTCCTTATGTAAATATTTCTTTTAAGTGAAACTAATCAGATTTTATTCAAGTTTGTCCCGACATCTGAAGAGCTACATGAAAGGAGAGATATATTTTCTATGATATTGATTATTGCATTTATTTATACATTGATATCTCCCTTCCCGTTTTGGGTCAGATGCAAGGGTCATTGCAGGTAGCAACACTAAAGTAAAGATTCTTGGGTAATTTTGGAGTTTAGTGGGGAAATTGGGAAAACACACGTGTGACGCTAAACCAGCCTGTTCTGGACCTAGCATGTCAGTGTCTTAATTATACACTAACTTTGTTAGTTTGTCATTAACTTATTATTTTGTTGAGAGTTGGCTGTTTGGCATTTGCCTCTCTGTCATGAAATAAATTCAAATCTGAATGTTTATCTTCTCAGACTTCTTTTTCTCACCATTGTCAATTTAAAATTCCACACATGACTACAGACTGTGTAGAGGTGTCCCCTTTCTCACCTGTAGACAATAGCAGTTGGATGACCATCATATTGAAGCCAAACTATGAAAACAAAAGGACTGTCCCATCTCCAAAGCCAGGAATTCTCTAATCAGGAACCAGGAACAACACAAACCAATAACTAAAGCTGCTCAGAGATTCTAGCATGTATTGTACTTTCCCGGGTGGAATCATAGTTAAGCTGAGACTAGATTAGTCATCATGTCTTCTTAAAGAGTTACAAAGGCCATCCAGTTGATATAGTGAAATCTTTTGCAGATTATGAAATTATCGGAATTCATATAAAGGGAATGATTTGCACTGTCAACTTTTTACTCTGAGATTATCTCGGATATCATAAAGAGTATTAGAATATGCCAAAATTAGAAAATTTTCTTAGACTTAGTCTTCATTGAGTCAGTGCTTTGCTTTGTGAGACTGTTGTGCATTCTCATTGACAGCAGACATGACAAAGGAAATAGGAAAGTGTAACTTTTTAAGTTACAGGTGCACAGAAAATATAATCTTTGAAATTTTATTTTTCATCAAGTGGAGGAGATTACTATGATGTTATGCAGAATGCTGTTTCTCAAATCTTGAGTTGATTTTGAATTAGTTTGTAAAATTAAGATCAAAGTGACCTTTGTTGATTCATAGCTCTAGTAGAATATAAGAACTGAAAATTTTATATCTGGTGCCTTTTTCTCCATGAAAGGATGTAAATTAGGTTGCTTTATTGGTATGATATTTATTTGCACTGATTTCTTAAGGTGTTGACAGAATTCATGCTTTGCATTTTGTTTTAACATTTTTGGGTGAAAATCTTTGATTGGGCCAATAAGTTGAATTGTTAATTGATTATCCCAAGAAGTAGTGTAGAAATAGTACTACCCGCTTATCCCATGCTTTTCATGGGAGGGAACTAAATGGGACAGGAGTGGGGAGCTGGAAGTTGTTCCTACATGTGAAATATATATCACAGGAGAAGGAGCCAAGGAAGGATTTTTTCTGGAAGGTTCATTTCCTTGTGTTGCCTTGTGAAGGCAGGACAAATTGGTTTACAAAAAGATTATTGATTAGTGAATGACAGAATAACGAATTTGTTGAATGAATGTAATTTACACTTATTATGAGATGTACAGTTACTTTCAAATTAGCCCACACTACAGTTTAGATATTTTGTGGTTGGGATGGTTAGGAGATGAATGCAAGAGTTTGAGAGTAAGAGACAGGTCTTTAGTATGCTACAGGTGGAAGGGCAGGGAGGTGAATCATTTGCTGTTTGGAGATGACTTAGCTTTTGTTGCATAGTTTGGGAGAGTGTGAAAGGAGAAAATTAAGAATAATGAAACCAAATTATGGTAAAGAGGTGGAGCAGGGGTATGAGACAAAATGGTTGAAGTGTAAGGCTGAATAGGGAGGACCTGGAGGAAGTGGAGTGCTGTATGTACTTAGGGATGGGCATTGCAGCATGTGGAATTATGGAGGCTGCAGTAAGTCATGGGTGAGAGAGGGTAAAGGTTAGGTGCATTAAGGAGTGTTGGATAGGAGAAGTCAATGGCTTTTAGGGCATAGATGTCTCTGCCTTAAATTATAGTAACTAGTCACAGCGAGTTGTATGGATGTGAGTCTGGGGTCATGAGCACAAAAGAAGGGAATAGGATGGACTTGTTGGAAATGAAATTCCTGAGGACAGTATGTGGTGAGGCATCATATGAGAAATGACTGTAATAAGGATAGTTTGATTGGTAGTGCTGCCAAGATTGCCTTGAAATGGTTTGGACATACAGTGTGGATTATCAGTAAAAAGGCTGCCTAATGAATCTACTTGGAAGTAGAGGAAAGATAGAGATTACATACCCTTAAGTACCCATGAAAAGATTTTGCCAAAATGCAGGGATAGCACTTATAACGTACCTTTCTGCCATGTACATTATATAATTTTCTGTCCTTGGTTCATTTGGAACTGACTTCAGCTGCATGTCTTTCTTTTAAATGTTTCTGTAGTTGTTACATGCAAGTTTATTTTTCTTGGTAATACAATTTATTGTTTCTTTTTGATAGAGCTCTCGGGTATTTTTGTTTGATATCTTTTTGGCTAATATCATTCCTTGTGGTCCTACCAGAACATCTTGATCAGATTTGGTTCACTTTGCTACTACTTTGAATTTTCTGTCAGTTAAAAACTTTTTTATCAGTCTTATTATTGTACCTGTAATATTTTGTTTTGCAAGTTTTTTTTAGCAAAATTCAGTGGCTTACTTTACCAGACCTGTCTATCTATCAAACATCTTTAGAAAAACAGTGTTCATTCTCCTTCCATGTATCTAAGTTTCATAAATGTTTTTGTGATGAGCTGATAATTGGATTTACATGCTTTTTACCATTGGCCTTTGTTTATATAGTTGTATTTGATAAGATGTTCTTGTGGGTGTCCTTTCATCATTCTTTCAAAGACACTTGCTATGTGTGAAGTTGGGTTACAGTAACTGGCAAATACTGCTTAGTTATAAGTTTAGAACCTGCTTTGTGTATTGTTACCATATGCCAGTTTGTGAATATCTGCTATTTTGCTTACACCCATTCATCTTCCTCATCTGTAACATCAATTGTAATGCTATAGCTGCTTATGTTTTCTTTAGGAAGATGACTAGATTTCCATCCAATGCAGGAGCTGAGTTTGAGTTCTCTCTAAGATCATCCACCAGTTGCTTCGGTCATATAATTTTCCAGTATATCAGTATCTTTGATTGCATTGTCATCATGTCAATTAGACAGTATGTATTCTAATTTCTAATTGTATTATAAAATGATTATTGATTTGTATTGTTCATTTTATTGTATGTTGATACTTATTTGATAACTTCTGGTAGTATTTGTCATCAAAAAGTGCCAATGATTTTAGTCCAGGTTTTTTTTAGTTATCTGTCTAGTTCCTCTGATTGGTGAATATGAATGACAATCAACAGATGGCATACTCATGTCTGATCTGTTGGATTCATTTTGAATCATTCTTTATCATACATTCATGGAGATGAAGAACATGATACAAGTGGCAAATTAGTCAGGTGACCTTGGTAGTGATAAGATATCTTGGTGTATAGGAAATAGGCAACTTCTGAATAAGTGTTATGTTATACTTAACCCTTAGATACCAGGGGTCATCTTATAAAGACTGCCTAGGGAATGCTTGGAGTCTTCATGCAAGTGCTAGTTTTCACAGGTTTGTTTTGAACAACCCACCACTATTTTGTCATTTATGTGTCTGCTAAGTGTCTCTCAGTCACTATAAGTGTTTATTACAGAAACTACCACTCTCTGGAGGTAATTTTAAAGTGTAAATATGTAATGTATGTAGATGAATTTATGTATGTGTAAATATATGTAAATACAGTATGTGTCAATTTATGTAAATATGTGTAAATAGTAACAATGAATAGTGATTAGTGGCATTTAGTGAAAGTAGGCCACAAGTCTCACCCACTCAGTATATCTTTTGCCAGCATTGAAATATCATTATCTTATGGCTGTCTTACAGCCATATAAGTTATATTAGCTCACTTTTTATTACATATCCTTTACGTTTACATGTATTTCTTTCATAGATATTGATGAGTCATTAGTGAATTTGTATCAGAAGCTCACACCTCTACTCTGCCTCAGACTTTCTGTTCCTCCATATGTCACATCTCACTGGGTGCCTCTTTGTGTGAGGTTTAGCAGGGTACCATATGATTTATTAGCTCACTTTTTGTATGTCCCTTTTACATGTACGTCTTTCACTTTGTAATGGGAAATAGAAAATTAGAAGACCTTTTTTTTCCAGATCATAAGCAGCTTTGTTCAATTTCCCTGGCATTTAATGGTTTAGATTAAGCTGTTTTTAAGATGGTAGAACATTGACTTGTGTGGGTAGAAGTGAGGGATGCTGGATATGGACAAAGAAAAGAATGAACTATGCAGACCTTAGTTGGTGACCCACCTGCATTTCCTATCCTTTTAGTATCTTTGTGTTTGACTTGATAGATTTTGAAAGCTCTTAACTGAGGACTGGATAGATTTTGAAAGCTCTTAACTTAGGACTTGATAGATTTTGAAAGCTCTTAACTGAGACAGCCTGAGTGTGAAGTGACTCTGCCTAGGAGGATGAGATTACAGACTGCTTCAGTTTGCACCACATATTCTGTTTAGTCAATCTGAGATTCCTGGCTAATGACTGGAGAACACTTTGCTGTCAGTGGTCTTAGGGAGGGCAGTCATATTGTTTTTGTACATAGGCTTCCGTCTGAGAGTTTTACAACTTTTACCAACAAGCCAGTCAAAGAAAAGGCTTTCACAGTTCTTGTCCAGGTGTAGAAGTGAGTTTATACATTAATTCTTGATTAGAATTTATATGTACAAAGACCCAGCTGCCACCTCTTGTTGAGATCTATCTTGGATTCCTGCTTGTTTTACTAAGTGCAGAGTGGTGGTGCCTACAACTCTAACATGGTGCTTGATCTTTTTAACTTGTTTTGTAAGTGAAGAGAGTGCTTTTTTATGTTGAACTTAGGTCTACTGATCACTTTGAAACACTTGATAGATCACTTAGTCACTTCTTAACTCGATGTATCATTACAACCAGTTATTAGGACCACATGTGGCAGAGTTTTGTTCCAGTTGCTGAATTATCTTTGTAACTGAAATTTGCTAGTTAAGACAGTAAAGTATAGTTATGTAAACAGGGATATTTATAACAGTATGAACTTAATCATATTATTGCTCCATAGCATATGTATATTACTCAATGGTGATCTAGGCTGTAAAACTATAGAGTTGATAAGTAATTTAGATGGTAATTTAGAAAATGATGTTTCAGAATTCAGCCATCCATCTGAATGCCATATTCTATATCCCACTTTCTAGCGAGGTGGTTCAGTCAGGGTCTCCTACATATTTCTATTCCTTGGACAGCATCAAACACTTCATGATTACACTACTGTTAAACACATAGTCTCTCACTTGTCCTTTTACATTCAGTCTCTTTGTGCCTCTCCTTCCTTTCACTTCACTCAGGTACATTCTTTTTAACAGTTTGTCTTTTTCAGTTGCCCCATCTGCCTGAGCACTGTGTTACTTTCTCTCATAACCATTTTTATATGTTTCATGCTTCATGGTAAGGTCCTCATTATGTTTTTATTTCATTCTTCTTATTTTGCACTTCAGTCTGGGGAAATCTGTCTCCACAGTTTGTGCTGTTTTTGCAAACCCGTTTCACTCCCATAACATCAAAGTAGGTACAACTATGGTTTTAACAAGATGTGCCACATTTGCAAGAGTGCGCCTTTGCTCCGTGAAACACTTCTTAGGCTTCTGACAGTTGCTTATCTTCCATCAAACTCTCATATATGACAGCTCCATATTGCTCTTTCAGAGTGCTCCTTAGATATGGTTTTTTAAAAATATTTACCCATCCTAACGTGCCCTTCCGCTGGATCATATGAATTGATTCCCCTTTCTCTGACAACACATCCCTGTATTGTTATTGATATTAACTCTGAACTTTTCTGTGTTTACTATCCCCATGAATTTCCTCACAGTATTTTACACATTCTCTTCCAAATCATCAAGTAATGCAATATCTTTTAAATGCAATTTTTTCACTATCCACTTTCTTCCATTCTTCTCCAGTACCACTCCTTTACCATATTTCATTACCAAATCTTCATGATTCCATCCATGGGATCATAATTCATAAAGCATTATATATTCCATCTGAGTTCAACACTAGTCACAGATTTCTTGCTCATTCCTCTTTTTGTATTGATACATGCTTTCCACCATCATTAGAAACTTACCACTTCCAGCACCTTTTTCCAACACACAAATTTTCAACATACTTTCCTGGTTATATTATCATTTTCGTTTTTTTTTAGTCTTGCATTTTTTCTCTCTTATTTTCAGCATTATCCCCTGTGATTCACATTGTAAACATCAGATGTACAAAAGCACACCTATACAAAAAACTAATCTTTTTATCTAAACTTTACCCCTTGTAATCACTAGTAAGCTGTACACCTTTCATTCACCATGCAATAAACTAATCCCAAATATTTTTCTACATTCATCTTCAGTGCCTGTTGGGAGATGTAACTCCAAGTAATTCTTACATCCATCTTTAATGCCTTTGCCATCTCCATTATTCCAAACCTTTTTTCATATAGTATGGAGGTATTTACACTGCCTCATTCTCTCTCACCTCATGTCCATGTACTTGTCAGATGTGAATTACAAAATGCTGAAGTCCAAATTAGTGAAGTGCTACTCTTGTTTAGTATTTCATACAATTATTAAGTAGTGTAGTGTAGTGTTGGTACCACTTACTCTCACTTTGTGCTGGATCTTATTAATAGTAATGAACAGTGCCAGTGGTTACCATGCTTGTTATGTGCTCCAGTATGTTTTATAACTTTTGTGTAACTTGTAAAAGGACTATGTAACCTTGAGCATGGTATTATTCGGGATTCTAATGCAAGTGATGTATTTTTCTGAGCCTGACAGTGATCGATGATATTAGTGCTCTTAGACCCGAATACAAAGCTTGTTTTTACACTTGATAATAAATAAAATCCCCATAACAAATTTTAGTGGTCTTTTTACCACTGATGGCCAAGTGCCAAATCTTGAGCTGTTGATTGAGAGTGTAAATAGGCTTAGCCTTGTTCCCAAAGTCTGTCATCCAGTAGCATTGCCCATCTTCTGCTTTGACTGCTTGGTAGGCAACAAGTTCTTGATTTTGTAGGCGAGTGTTTTGGATATGAAAGATGTCCATGGATGTAGTTAGGTAAAGAGGACAAGTGATTATTAGCCCACATCGTATAATAAAAGGAAGATCCAAAAGTTAACTTTGCAGTACTCATTGGTATTACAGTACCAGTTGTTTATTTTTCAAAAAAATAATTTTTGATACAAAAGTAAGCTTTACATATATGTACAGTGTGTATGTGTAAAGGTACATTTGTGCAGTACAAATATGTATGAGAACCAGCATTTCCTTGTACATGTGCACTTTGTGCCCATAATATTAATTCATATGTACTTGCAGGAAAATGTCCACAGCTGTTTAGTAATATCTAGCATATACTTTTAGCAGTATGTGACATATACATTGAGGTGGTGGATAACACAGCAATATATTCAATAGAAAATATGTTACATTCTTTTTCACTGAAAACTGTTAAAACCATAATGTTTTGAGTGATATCATGTAATAGAAAATCCGGATGGTTATTGAATGAGGCATAATCATATATTTTTTATGATTTAGCTTTGTGTGTATCTGACTGAAAGAATTTGGTTGTAAATGTAATATGGATGAAGTCCTTTATCTAGACATGTGATAGTAGAATTTGGTTATACTGGACTCCACCTGCTTTTGGTCACCCCACATGAAAATTCACCTTTGGCAAAGTTGTATCATCGTCAGAATACGGTCTCATGTAGAAACTTCTCACTTTAAAGGAGTTCATTTTCCTTTTGATTGTTGTGCAGTCTTGAAACTGGAGGAGGCTTTTAGGGAGGGTCTTATGTGTAATGATATAAAGTCATGATGGAAGAATTTTGAAGGTGTTAGGATTTCAGTACATAGAATAATAATGATAGTAAAAGAATTTTGAGTTTGAATTGATAAAGAATCTATAAGCACAGCATTCTGTGCTTTGTTTTTTGGCTCATGAACTCATTGTGAGTATTTCTGGATTAAACTGCCTGAATATTAAAAAGAATTGGTTATATCAACTCTAGTAAAGTACTTGCAGATTGAAAGTCCAGATACTGGTTAATGAAATTTATGTAAACAAATATAGATATTTGTTAAGATTATTTGCTCACAGTCTTTCCTTATCTGGAAATAGGCATCTTATTTCATCTACAAATGATTAAGGTAGGTAGTTTTTAGTAATAGCTTTAAAAGGATGCTCATTTGGGATAATTATCATCTTATACAGTCAACATAGGATGAATTTTACCTTTTATGACATGAATTTCAAGATCGCATGTAATCTGCTAAAAAAAATTCTCATTTCAAAGCAGTAGATTTTCTTTATTTCATTAGAGGTGTTATTTTATGTCATTATGTTATGAACATTACTGAGATAATCCTGAGTAGTTCTTGCTATTATGTTTGATGGTTATTCAGATAACTGTAAGATGATAGGTTAAAAGCCTTTTACCATTGGCCTTGTTATGGAAGCATTAGTATCCTTGGTTCACTTTCATGCTTAGAAAGTGCGTTGTTAGTAGAGAAACACTATTAAGCCAAGACAGAGTGAAGTAAAGATATACCCCTTATTTCAGATGTCTCAGATTTCACTGCTTGGGTCACTTCTTTCTATTGTTTCCAGTATAGTTAAGGTTGGTGGTGGGTCAATGCTGCCATTTGCAGACTTTGGCAGTGTGAGGGAACTTTTTTACATTGTATATCAAGGGTAAGTTACTTAAATGTTATTGATTGTGGTAGAGCTTGTTTGGAAGCTTTTCCATGTAATATTTTTTTTTCAGGAGTCTTTGACAGGGACTTAAGAGCACTAGTATCTTCAGATTGCCTTTTGTCTTTGTGAGATCAAATCCATTTTCATATTGATTGTTTTTCTCTGGCTCTGCTGTTAGATAAACATTATACAAAATTGCTATCATTTTGTTTCTTTGAAAACATTTCATAGACTTTGTATGCCAGTATGTTTTTAAAGTAGACCATTACAAATTATAGCTTCATTGCTCAGATAATGAAAGGATAAACACTGAAAATTCTAGCTCATAGCTGATGGATAGTAAAATTTGTTATTCAGAGCAAACTTATTTAATGATTATTTTGTATGCACTTTGTAAAGAGTATAACTTACTACTGTATTTAGGTTTGGATTGATGTTTAAGAAAACTCTGCAAAATGCCTAGAAGGGTAATCTCAATATTTTTATTACCAACACATTGTTGATGTTCCGTGTAATATGTTTGAGAATTTTTTTTATCATATGTTTAAACGCTGAATCACATAAGAATTGTGGAATAGTTATAAAAAGTCAAAAAGTGGTTGAAAGTGATTGAGAGAAAAGATTTTGAAAGTACTTGGTCTCTTCACAATAAGTATAAAGATGATGGTAGTGATAGTTAGTTCAGTGCAACTGTGGAATAGGTCTCACAAACACTCTCATGGTTCAGATTCTTTGCAAAAAAGATAGAGTACCATATTCAGTGAGGAGGCATATCATTTTGTTGTACTAAAAGTCACATTTTTATATGACATCCTGTTGCCATAATCAGCTTTAACAAGGAGTCAGATCAGTCTATCACTCCATGTGTGAGATTGTTACATTAACCTTGGAGTCAAATTACATTTTCAGATTATCATATCAAACCAGTTTCCAAATTAATATATTACATACCTGGTTAGATTATAATATTTAAACAAGTAGACGTTTTTACATTAAATTTAGTAATTCATTATTACATTAATTTCCATTAGATGAAGATGTTGAAATATGAATGGCTGTAGTGTAATTTGTAAGTTCTTGAATGCATTCTTTTAAACTAAAAGTATTGTTATGAGATAAACTTTTTTTGCTCCAATCAAGTCTTTTGAAGTGATTATTATGTGTAATACATTTTGATTTCATATCCTTATAGTATTTTGTTTATCATAGCTATATTTGGTTTGTTATTTTTCATTCTCCCTGCAAAGGTAATGCAGACGTTTAGAGATTTAGGGAGATTGTGAGACCTCATACCTCATGCTTACCTGTACTGCTAGGTTACATGCTTAGAAGCATAGAAATGCATTTGAGATTTATACACAAGTTTTGCTGAGACTAGGTGCTATATATCCTGCTGAAAGACATCATAGAACAGAGAAAAATTAATATGGAACTAGACAGAAAATGGATACGACAGACTTCGTAAGTGCTGTTAGTGTTGCTGGTGTAAGCCATGATTGCATATGAGGGAAGTTATGTAACTCTCAAATGATTGCAACTAGATTTCCTGTGGAAGTGCTTGAGATGTTTCTTTACTGCTCATACTTCTGTTTTCTCATATTGTCTTTGATATGATTTGTGTGCTTTGTGATTTTAACTAATTTTTTAATCATATTGAACATTTTTTGTGTCTTTAAAAGAAGAAGTTGAATATTGGAGTTTTTAGACAAATAAGGGATTTTTTTTCTTTAACCCTTTTCCTGCATCAAGTCAGCACACTAGTATGCTGTACATGCTGTCTTGGAACTAGGCTGCCAGAGTTTTTGGCAGTAGTGGTTTAAATGCCTGGTTGATGCATAATTTTGTGTTATTCATAGATGTCACAAACATCCTAACAACACAACTGGAAAAAATTTCAAAAATCACAATTGCCATGTTTTGTAAAAGAGTTAAATCGCATCATCAAGGCAGGAGGAGAGATTTATATAGCAACTACTTTAGTCAAATTCATGATAAAAGAAATAATTTCTCATGTATTAGTGTTTACATAGTGATGAAAATAAGATTATTCTTTAATTTATTCATGTAAATAATGCTGTGTGTGTATGTAAATGATATAAAGATTCTTAAATAGTGCACGGGATATATAGAATTTTATGTACTATAATATGTTAAAAAGAATATGTAAATGATATGTATGAGATATGCAAAATCATGGCTGAAAAGAAAATCACAACGTTTTTAATGAGTTTAGGTGTATGTAGACAGAAATTACACCAAGAAAAAAAACATAATAAGTTTATACATTTATGAATGAAAGTCATTCCTGCAGCCAGCTAGGGTCTTCCCCTGTCAGCTAAATACCCTGCTTCAGCGAGTTAGTGCCAGGAAAGCAGACAAAAATAGCGACATTCGTTCACACTCAGTCTCTAGCTGTTATGTGTAAGAGAGATGTTTGGAAATAAAAAGAGCATGGTTGAGAGAGCAGAAAGGGGTGTGTTGAAATGGTTTGGATATATGGAGAGAATGAGTGAGAAAAGATTGACAAAGAGGATATATATATGTCAGAGGTGAAGGGAAAAAGGAGAAGCGGGATACCAAATTAGAGGTGGAAGGCTGGAGTAAAAAGGATTTTGAACAATCAGGGCCTGAACATACATTTTCATACTTGCTTACTTTCATCCATTCCTGGCGCTACCCCACCTTACAGGAAACAACATCGCTGTCCCCTTCCTCATTAAGGTAGATCCAGGAAAAAACAAAAAAGGCCCCATTCATTCACACTCAGTCACTAGCTGTCATGTGTGATGCACTGAAACCACAGCTCCTATCCACATCCAGGCCTTGATTAGGGTCTCAGCTGCCCATGCCTTCTCAGGTAGCATAAAAGAAAAAATAAATAATGAAACTGAATAGAGAGAACAACAAAAAGTTTATTAGATAGAGAAGAGAGGTAAAGAGATGGGGTCCCATAAGTATAGAACTTCTTGTATGTGTATGCACAAATAGGTACAATAAGACAACTTTGCAGGAACTTAGTTTTTCTGACTTTTAGTGTTTGGATTTGAAAGTTGTACCATGGATTACTATTCACTTGAAAAGTTATTCAGTTAGGGAAACGAAGTCAGATCACCTCTCCTTGGGTTATCTTGTTCCTCAGTAAGTAGTGACCTGACAGAGAAACATGAATAGCCAATAGTCGATCAAAAAGAGGAACCTTTATATTATTTCAACAGTAATAAATATTAGGATTATTAGAGATGTTGTCAGTTGTATTTATATTTGATAGCAGTTTTGTTTTAAAAGTTTTTAGTAGCAGCAACCTTGGTAACCTTAGCAAAGGTTGCTACCCACCAAGGCAGGGATGTGATTGACATTTCAAAAGATGAATTGAAAAGGCAAATCTTGCCAGCTGAATTGGAGCATTGCTTATAAGTCTGGGAATTTTGAAGCTAAGTAGATTTAAGATGGTTTTAGGTGAATTTAGAGTGATTTCCAGGCAGTTCAGGTCTAAAATTTTCTCAACACTGTTGAAGTACTGTTAGGAAATATCATCTTTAGGGGTGGATATTATGATTAGAAATATGAAATCTGCAGATAAATCACATCCCTGTCATTAGTAGTGAAATTTTTATGCAGACAAGAATCACACGCACAAAAACAGAACTAGGAAACAAGTTGGAAAAGACATAGAGTTTCTTGTATAGTAACAGACTAGTGGATGGTTAGAATAAGATATTTAATGAAACTGTGACTAAGATGTTATACAGAAAACATAGTAGCATGATAAAGGAAGATTTTTGAGTGATGGGGGCCCTTGCAAATATAGAATTTCCTTCCTGTATGGTATACGTAAAATTCTAATACTCCTTTGTTATTGGTGCAATATTGATGAAAATGATTTTGTTGTGATTCAAGAAAATGAAAGGCCATTTATTGTGCTAGAAACTAGATAAATGCAGACATTGGATGTAACAAAAGCTGTGAAATTATGTATTTTCCTTGTCTGCGTAATAATCATACAGATTTCATATATAATCTTGCAGTTGTTATTATATGCATCATTGTAGTGTACTAATCAAAAATGTCTAAATGAGCACTTCTAGTAGTACATGTTTTAACCTTTTTCTTTTTGTATACTGTATTTTTCCGTTAGTGTCACTATATTTAGTATACAACTCATGTTTTAGACTAAATTGGTGCACAAGTTGGGAATTATGGGACATGTCAGTTTTAATTAATTTTTTTGCAGAGAAAGTGATGTATTTGCTTGTGAAGGCTTGTACATATCCCTTTGGCATGTACAGCTGCCTTCACTTCCAACTGGGACAGTGTGCATTGTTGGTCTTTTCTTTCTGTGAGGTGTGAATCCAAGGAATATTGACTCACTTTTTTCAAGCTACTTCCATGCTTTCATTATCTAGAGTTTTGCTTATTTTGTTGAGATAATTACAAGTATTCACAATGTCTGTATGTGGTTTTAACTTCATTTTGATAAGCTAACAACAGGTTATTGCAATGTAACGCTCTCTTGTCCATAGCATGTGAACCTGAGAGTATCAGCATACGAGCTTGAAGCCAAATGTGGGTAAAAGAGTAATTTTCTGAGCTCAGGCTGCAAGATTATGCCATTTATCCTTTGGCACCATTGATACTTTGATTGTGGTATTAGAGTTACCTAGACATCAGAAGGAAGTGATAAAATAGATAAATGAAAATACCCCTTACTTGAAAATGATTTAGCAACCAGAGGTGGAATCACCATGAGCAGGATTGGTAGAGAGGTGAGAATGGTGGGAAGGAAAATTTTGTGTAAGTGTGGAGGAACATGAAGTATTATGTGTCAGGCATGCCTCTGATAACCCTAGCTGAAGCAGTGAAATAGGGATGTTTACAAAGGAAAAAAAATATTAAGATAACATTAGTTATGAGGTTTTGTAGGAACCTTCATGCAGAGTATCATTTTTTAACAGGTCATCACTGGTTTCTTCCTTTTTACTACCTTCTTGATAGCACATCACTGGTTTATTCCTTTTCACTACCCTGTACACACCCCAGTTTTCTTTTGTATGCCTTAATTGTTCAAATGCAATGGATGGAATGCCTATTTAACAGATTTCCTTTTAGAGGTTGGTGGTATTGAAGACTCAGTGTAACTTGTACTTGTCATGTTTATATATAAAAGGATACTTCTTTGATATGCTATCCATATAACACCATGAAATACTTATTTCCCTAAAGTTTTATGTTAAAAATCCTACATCATGTATGACTGCACCTTGTATGAACAAGTGTTCAAATGTGCTCACACATTTCTTGTATATATTCATTATGTAAACTTCATTGGTTCCCTGTAATGTTGAACACGTGATGGGTATTCAGTAAGCCAGAAGCATAGATATTATAAGCCATCAGTTAAAAGATGGCCAGTGAAATGTGGTGGGAGTGAAGTTCTGTGGTGGTAGTCATCACTTTGGAATTGTTGTGAATGATTCATACAGATACTGAGTATGGCATTAGTTGATAAGATTACATGGAATTCTTTATATTTCTTAGCAGTGGAGTTGAGCTTTGAAATATCTTTTTGAATATACCCAATGCCATTATACTCAGTCCTACTAACAATGTAGATAATAAGTGGGAAAAATAACACAATGCCCATTATTTGGCCTACCCACATTTTGTTATTCATATTGACTTTACCAGTTTATTAGTTTGCCTTATGCATTTCTAACTTGTAATCTCTTGATGAGCCCCAAATCATCAGATGAGCTCATATAGATTAAGTTTTGATGCCCTAGGTATTACCATAAGTTAATAAGGATCACAGGTTACATTTCTGCTTGAAACAGCAAACAGGATATTGTTAATTCATTCAAACCAAACTGCACCCAAATATAGCATTCACATACCAATAGTTAATATTGCTTACTCACCACAACATATTAGTGCACCTGTGCGTTGCTGACCCCACCCCTTCTGATATATCATTTTACTATGTGTACTGGCACTTATAGCAAACGCCTTACTTTTGTTACAGGCTATAAACTGTGAAACATTACATAGAACAGTTGATGTGCTGCGAAATGATATTCCTTCTTCATATTCATTTTACTGTAAAGTGTTAGATAGCTGCCTAGGTAATTATATTCAGAACAAAATGGTTAAGTAGCTATTCATGTGCACTCACCCTCGAGTTGGTGACATTTGCTTTTGTGGATAGAGAGATGGACATGTCTTACGAGTGAGTGTGTACCTATGTGCTAATTGAAGGAGTGGGGTTGCATTATCACTGAATATTTCAGACCTCTAGCACAAGCTATAAATAATGTCTTCATTTATGATTAACATAACTCTCGGCATTTTTGCTTAGTTCTGCTCATTTATATAATTGTACCTTAAATACTGTGTTTTATTTATGTGTCATTTATCAGTGTACTCTTCTCTCACCACTCCTCCCTCCTTATCTTGTACCCTTACACACTGGCATCAGTCATCTCCCGCTCCCCTACCCCAGGTTCACGAAAGCTTTGAAGTAGCAAGTCAGTACTCCCTGGGTTCCCCCTTCATGGAGAGAGAGGATTGACAGCACTGACTGTCCCAGTTGGAAGTGAAGGTGGCTGCACTTTAGCCTTATAGCTCTGTAGGTTGGACCGCTGTTTGACCATACATTTACCCCAATAGTTGTCATTGTCAGAATAGCATTATTTACTGGAGAAAAGGGCATTACAATTTATCACATGGGTACAAAAGAAAGTATATTTAGACTATCAGTAACTTTACTGGAAATATTCAAGGAAGTGTCATGTTTGTTCCTTCTATAACATTTGAACCCTTGTTAAAGTCCCTCATTGAATAGATAAGTAATGTTACAGTACCATCTTGTCTTATGCTCAGCCCTGGTTTTGTTGATCTTTGAAGAGATTGTTATGATAGACTTGAGGTGTATTTTGATGGCTTGCTACTGGAAGTTTTTAACAGTAGTGATGCTTATTAAAGGAAGTGCGTCTGCAAAATCTGATCTCATTGTAATGGGCAAGTATGAACCTAATTGCTCTACTTTCTCCTTGTGAAATGTTCTTTATGAACATATATTTAGTCTTTTGAAATTCTTGAAGGAATGAGAGAAAATTGATTTTCACAGATAGAGGTGTGTGTCAGCATTACCATGAACTTTCAAAATTTTTGTTGAGATATTTCAAATCACATATCATTTTTGTCCTGCAGGCTCAGGATATGTGTCATTAGTAGTAAAGTATGCATATAATCACATCAAAGTCAGGGCTTACAGTAACACAGTCTTGCAGATTTTGTATTTTCAGAGATGCAGAAATGTAGGGAATGATGAGTGGGAAATTCATATTAGTGTAATGCATCTTTGAATATTGCATATATATATATATATATATATAT